>VZRW01011537.1:21844-99264 GCA_013398125.1 Aegotheles bennettii | reverse complement strand
ACTCTAGGTGACCCTGCTCTGGCAGGGGGGTTGGACTAGATGATCCTTCGAGGTCCCTTCCAACCCCTAGGATTCTGTGATTCTGTGGTTTTGATTTAGTTTCATACCTATCAACTTCCTTCTTATTTAAAGTAGCTTTTATACACTTTATTTTGAATATTAAGAAGGAAGAAATTGTTTTAGGTAAAATTCTTCAATGCCTTTTTTTTAGCCTTCTAACTGAAGGTTCCCTCTTCTATCAGCTCTGCCCATAAGGCATGTATTCTGACATACATGTATTTGGGTAGAGTAAGCTTATTAGTCTCTGGGACCACATTTTAATCTTTTTTTTCTCTTCCCCTTCCCCTCCCTCCTCCCCTTCTTCTTTCCCTTCTCCTTCTCCTTCTCCTTCCCCTTCCCCTTCCCCTCCTTCTCCCTCTCCCCCTCCCCTTTCCCCTCCGTCTTCCTCTTCTCCTTCCCCTTCCTGGTACACTTGAACATCAGAAGGTGAACAGATTGCTAAATGGAATCACTCCTGGTTTTGTGTTGCTTTTTTTCTCCTTGTTTGATGTTCATTATTTCTCCTAACTTGTCAGCATGAGCACCAGTAAGGAGACAGGCACAGCAGGAAGCAGGAGTTGTGCTCTAGGGATTATGCTCCAGAGGATGCTGCATGCTGTTTTCTGATATGATTAGTCAGGTGAAATGCACAGAGCTTTGTATTCTGAAGAAATCAGTTTTGAAAGGGAGTCTATTTGGTTACCACTGAGTTAAGAAGGTGAGGATTTCCCCCTCCCCCAACACGCGGAGATTTCAACAATTAAAAGACAAGGGGGAAATATTCGTAAGTAATACTAAGGTGTGGAAAATGGGAAAGATGGACAGGCTCAGCATTCAGGCTTTCATTTGTATGCCCCAGATCTGTGAGTGGAGTGCAGCAGGGCTCTCGTAGCCTGAGACAGATGCAGACTGTGAATGGCCCTGGGCAGAGCTCTGGGATCAAAGGACTTGGCTTTTGGAGGGCAGTGGCATCACAGTACCCAGAAACCTGCTGGGCAAATGTGGCCATGAAGAGGAGTGAAATCATTCCTGGTCCACATGAGAAGGCTCCACCATAGCAATTAGGTTGGTTGGAAAATTAGGTAGAATGGAAAAAACAAACCGGATTGCATGACACTCACAAAACCCACACCATGGTGGCAGCAGTGGCCACCCTCCTGTGTATTAGGATTTAATTTAGAGGATCTTCATGTAGTTAGGCAATATAGTCTAGTGACACTTTGCAGGGCTGAAGTAATTACAAAGAGAAATCAAAACGTTGGTAAGCCCTGCTGGGAAATAAGGCCTTAAGAGGCCCTGTAGGAGATGCAGACATGCCTGGCCCCGGTTGTCTTTCTGGTATGCTGATCTTGTAGGTTCTCTGTGTAAGGAGAGCCCATGCTGGGGTCTGGATACACTGAGATTTACCCTGGAAGTGTCCCTTATGCTTTGATTTCCAGTGCTGCTGAACAACAACGTAGGCTATCCTGGGAGCCATCCACCAGAAAGTTTTGTTGTTAAACACAGGTTAATTGCTTCTTTATTTGAAGGACTGAAATAGGGGCACTCCCAAGAGTCAGGAACAGCTCAACAAGAAGGATTAGTGGTGTCCTATCATTATTTGCTTTGGCATATGTGGAAGTAAAAAATAAAAATTCTTGACTGTGGCCCAATTTAATTTTAGGTCAAGGAAAGCTCTATATTCTTCCAACATGGCTATTTTAATTGTATTATGAATATATCCCTCCAGGTTCATCCACATTATGACCAGACCAACTCTACTGTAAAATATGTCATCCATTTAAGGGAGAAGTATGGAAATTAACGGCTCTGCTTACTTTAGCTCTCTAAAGTACAAAACCATTTTTATTTTAGATTTGTAAAAAGAATTCTTTCTCTCATGTGGGACCCTTTCTGCCAAACCAGGCACCTCAGCACAGTTAAAGACATAAACCTTTCCAAATGCTTCTAGGTGGCTTGAAATGAGGTCGTGTGAGTGCCATGTCTTTTATTATAAAATATTTTAGGAAGAACACTGATGGGAAAGAAAAAATCTTCTGTTCTGAGAGGAAATGTCTTAACATATACACTGACAGGAGTAGAAGGGGCCAATGAGAAAATACAAATGATTAATAGTTTACAACATGTATTTTAGCAGGACTGTACAGATATAAACTTCTTCCTTTGCCACCTGCAAAGAAATTATCTGGTTTTATTTTCGATATGGGTAGGTAGTTCAGGAAATTTTTGCTACTTATGTGAATCCTAGTACATGGAAATATTTTCATGGCTGTATTCATTTGGAAACTCTGTAGTTGTTCTGCAAAAAAAAGAGAAAAGAAATACTGGACAGACTGAGGTAGTGCTCACACGATTGTTTCTAGCAGGCCTAAAACTTTTTGGACCCCCGTTCCTGAAGAGGTCACTGGGCCTGCTGGGTTCTGTTTGATTTTCTTGGGCTTTTGTTTGTTTATTAATAGGGGACTAGCAGGTGTATTGGGTGTAAGCCATCAATGCAAATAGCTCTTCAGCAAACTTTTCCATTAGTTTGACAAAAAAGTGGATGGGTTTGTAGTGGTATGATTTTTAGAAGATTTAGTTCTGTTCAGTGGTTAATGTGAAACAGTTGGTCCTTTCTTACCTTTGTCTGTTAAACTTCTCATAGGTAAAAAAGTGACAGTAAATCACAGCACTGAGTGCAAAGAGAAGTTCTTTGTCATGTTTATACACCTACTTCCAGACTTTCTGTGCAGAGTATCTTGGCTCTCAGGGATACTTGCCAAATTGAAGCAGCTATCAGTACACAAGAAAGTGAGAAATCTCATCTGGGAGCAGGTGATGGTCCAGCAATACAGACTGAAAAGCTGCTGAATCTGCTCTCTCCATACCAAACTGCATTATGGCCTGTATAGTACTGCTGAAAAAAAACCCGACAATTTTATTTTTTTTTGTGAGAGGTCCAGTGCATGTGTACAGCTAAGAGCATGAAACTGTCCACAAAACCAATAGAGACATCTGTATTGTTGGATCCAGGAGAGCTTAGGTCTGGTCTTCAGCGGCTGTTGGTGTCAGCTAACTGTGTGCACAAGGAACACAACTGTGCCTACAGGATTGGTTGTATGGTTTGTCTCAAGTGCAAATCACAAGTGGCTCTGAGGCATACAGGACAATAGTAAAGCAAGTAATACATCAAGATACGCAAATATCAAGACTGATGTAACAGTTCCCAGGTCTTGATGGCTGCATGTATGCTTATTTGTCATTGACATAAAAGACAGCTTACAGCAGACAAGGGGAGAATACAGACTTGGCCCAATTTCATTGGGTAAGTCAATTCATTTGAGAAGACATCAGTCATCAGGCCGAAGTCATCTTGAAGGCCTCATGTTTTAAATATGAATCAAAACACAATGGTCTCCAAATGTTCTAAATAACACTTGAGAGAGAGAATTTGCATGCACATTCTGTATTGGAAATAGATAATACAGTTACTTAAATTAGGCATAAACAATTTTGTAGGTGACCTCAGTTTTGCAGAAGTATCATGCCTGAGATTTTGCATTTCGGTTTAGTTCATAGGACAGCTCTTCAGCTAATGGAGATCAAAAAGATTCCACTCTGATCATCAGAAGGATCTCAGATTTCATCAGCTCATGATGTCAACTTGAACACCTGCTGAGAAGATAGTTTGGTCCCTCACTGTTTGAAACAGACATGAGTAAATACATTTTCAAAAGTGACTTTTATTTGCACAAGCCAGAAACAGGTATTTTGAGTTCTTCTTAGCAAGTACAGGCCTAAAATAAAGTGAAAAAACCCTGGGTCACTGGTTCTGATTTTGACTTTTCTATCCATAAGAAAAAGAATGAGCTCTCTGAGGATATACTAACACATGGAGACCAATTATTTGCTCTCATTTTAGCTCTACTGGCTATCAAAAAGTAAAATAACACAACACACTCTGGCTTCAAGGCATGTAAAATAAAACGTGTGCAGTACTGTATACACAGAGTGAAGAAAATGTTTCAGGAGAAAGGCAGCACTTTAGTATTTGACATTGGTAAATAAACATTGTGGTAACTTTGACCAAGAAACACTGATTTTTTCATTCACATGTGATGAATATTATTCTTTTATGCCACTGTTTCACTAACTCTACAGCACGTATGATACTGCAGGATAATCAGCCGAGGCATATTTTAAGCGAGAGGAAAGGCAGTATGGCTGTGTAAAGACCCGAGTTTGTAAGTGAGTTGTGTGCTTTACATGCAATGTCTCTTTCTGGGATCCAGGGTTAACAGCGCTTGCCGTGAGCAGAGGACACTGTGTGCTGGCAGAGTTGGAGGCAAAACTGCTGTCTCCTGGGATTGCTACCTGTGTCTGAGAGGAGAGCTGGGACAGGTGGATTGCACAAAGCTGAAAGGAAATTTTCCTCCATTCCTGGAAACTTCTCTGCCCCACCTCCATCTGGGCATGTGGAAATACAGGATAAGATCCCAGAGAGATTTACCAAGAACTAGACAGGCCTGCAGTTGGGATGCATCAATAGCCTACATCAGTGTCCATGAGCTGGTACCTGGGGACTGGAAGTAGGATGGATAACCAGAGATCCCAGCCACTAGGAAGCTGCAGAAACATGTGCCTGTGTTGCGACATCACTCTAACAGGCATAAAACTGGGTTGGAGTATATAGATGAGATGCTTCCACCTCTGTAGCTCCTTTTGATGTGCAGAAAATTTATTGCCCGTGGTTCAGCAACATTTTCAAGCAGCCTTATCATGAAGTGTAGCTCTAATGCTAGGCCAGGGTCATCCGCCTCTCCCAGGCTCCCTGCTCACTTGTGAAAGGTCTGGCAATGAGGTGGTGCAGCTGCTGGCAGCTCCAGTGCCTGGGGAGGAAAGATCTGGGGCTTTAACTTTGAATGACTGGCAGTTTTGTTCAGAAGGACCCTATTCTCATCCTTGCTTGAAGGATTATTTAGAGAAAATGTTACTGTATTTTTTAGTGAAAAAAAACCCACTTTGCTGACCAAACAGGTCTGCCTGTGTTCTGCTAGCTCTAGTAACGCTGCTGTGTGGAAAGGGATCAGCCCTGGATTTTTAATAATATGTGGAGCTGCAGCTTTGCTTTGCAAGTGGATGGGATTGTAATAGTGTCTGCTGAAACTATCCCTGCCAAAACAAACACCAGGAGAGATTTCTTTTCTGTGTACCAAAGTCTCTCTTTAGCATTTGCCAGAAAACACATTTTACTTTTCTCACCTTCTCTTCTGCCTGTGCCGGACAAGTAAAGAAGGCACTGCAGATAGGTAACTGTCAGTTAGCATGCTGGTACTGGAGAACTGCCTGACAAATTGTGGTCTGCAATAATTTAAGCAGTTTTCTCTGTATGTTTGGGAAGGGCTTTGCTCTTTCATTTCAGTGCTTTTATAAGAGATCAGGGCTGGGGCCTGCATTTTTCTGTGGTAAGCTCACAAAGTTGGATTCCCCTTGGACTAGCAAACCTTGGCCACATTCATATTTTGTGTGAGCCACTCTGCGCAGCTGATTCTTCTGGTGTTTATTTTTCTTGATTTGAAGTAATTCTTATTTCCCTCTGAGGAAACCTTGCCTGTTAATGACTGCTAGCTGTAACATGCCGGCAACTATCCTCAGGTCTTCTCCCGTGACTTGGTCTCACCTCATCCATCACCTCCAGACATGAGGTTAGAGGTTGCCATGAAGTGGGGAAAAATCATGCTTTTAAGGAGTTGAATTGTTTGGCTTAAAAACTTTGTCCTGAGGTTAGCTATTCAGGCCTCCTTGGCTCAAATGGTCTCTCTTGTGGGAGCAGAGTCCCAAAATTTTGCAATGGTGAAGTCACAGCTTTGGGCATATTGATACCAAAAGCACATGCTACCATGCTGACTGGCAATAATTAGGGTATGCTCTGTGCAGTTGTGTCACTGTATTGATCATTGTGTCTTTGTGTGTGTGTGTGTATGTCTGCATGTGGGTAGTTGCAAATACCTGTGAAAGTGAGATGAGAAACCTGGATCTAGATCTGTGCCTCACAGCCACATGAGTTTGCTCCTCCAAAGCTGCATCCATAGCCTGGATCCAAGCCCATGGGGAGTAGCTAGGAGAGTCAGTGAGCTAACGATAGGTTTCGGAGTTACAGATAGGTGAGACAGACTTTTCCTATGGATTGAAGCAGGCTCAGGCTGTTTTGGAGATTCACATGAGGTTAGAAATGGCAGTAGGCAACATCTAGGTTACTGTGAAAAAACTCAGACTTGTGATGTTTGCATTTCAGTGTTGTGGAGCAAGGCATTTCAATTACTTTTGACTAAAGCTGACCTATTTTTCTGGTTTGACTAGGCTAGCTGGCCTTCTCAACTTCTGGGTTATTGTCAGCCACAGGAAGTGTAAAATACCACCAGTGTACATCATATTTAGCTGTTTCATTTATGAGTCATTCCCAGAAAATGCTGTCATCCATGCAGATGGATAAGGATAGCATGGACGCAGGCCACGTTCTCTAATTTTGCCCAGATCCTTTACCTTATCAGCAACAGGAAATTCCCCGAGTTCATTTTCAATCATAAATAATGTAAAATTTCAAAATGCTTTACTGAGTTGCAAACTCAAAGTACCATTCTAATTTGATTATGAAATTTGCAGCTGAAACATGCTTTTGAGCTCACCAGCCCCATATTTTGGGGAATTTATTTTCAGGAAAAGCTCCCAGTATTTCTAGGAGATGGAGCTCAGAGAGACCATTTTGCATCCATACAAAACACCAGATTATTCTGGATACAAACCAGCAAATTTTGCCTCAGTAGCCATTAGTCCTAATGAATGATCACTACTCTTCGATTGGACTTGCCAATGATGACGTTGGTGTCTATCCTATATTATCTGAGAATATACACAGGAACCTTCTTGAAACATAAGGGACTCCTGTGTCCTCTCCAAGTCTTTGATAAAAATTCAGATTTACTATCCACTACCTTAATGGAAAAAGAAGCTTGTGATGCTTAATGGGATAAGACAAATCCTGCTATGATCTGTTACTGTTTAATCTGATTGTGAAGGTGAGTCCTCCATTCCCACTTCTGCCTTCTCCTCTTTCTCTTTTCTCCATGTGATGTAGTAATTATTTTTCCTTCTCCATTTTTTTTATCATGCAGCTAGACAAAATGCTTCTTGATCACTGCTAAGCTGCTGGTGTCCAACAGAGGTACTTATTTATATTTAATGTTATCTATTTTCACCTAAGTGTTGAAAGACAACATAAATCAAACTAAGCATTGGTATCTAAATGTCAACTAAACATCAAACTTTCTACCTCCTGGAGTCTGCTCACATCAAGGGATGATTTTGTTTGTCGTAATTCATGCTGCTCTCTCTGATGGCTCAGGGCTTGATTTATGGAAATCCACGTAGTTCAGAAGTGTTACAAATGAAACATCATGTCAATAGCTAGGTGCAATGCAACAGACACTTGGAAGTTAAGTGTGTGCTAACAGATGACATATACAGGCATTGAAAGTTCAGCAGGGGGTGGCTAACTTCTGGTTCCACTGAAATTTTTGTTATGTACTTTAAAACTGGAAAATAAGCTTTTAAGTTTTCAAAGGAATTGAAGATTCTCTCAAGCTGAAATGCAAGTAACGAGAACAGTGACTGATAATATTTATACAAGCTGTTAAGTTGAAGGAATTTTTGATCCATGATTTTGTAGTTTCTGTTTTGTTTTGTTTTTTTTTCAAGTGAGTTGGGCAATTTTTGTCTTACTTTGAACTGATAGAGTTGCCTGGAGAAGGTGAAGAAGATCTGTTAGATTTCCCATAGATAACTAATTGCAGAAACATCTTTAAAAGAAATAAATTCCTTGAGAATATGAGATGGAAATTACAATACATTATTTTTGTTGACCCAAATTACAGCTTTAATTAGCTCTTTAATATGGCTCCTTCTTAAAAGAGAAGTTTGAAGAAGCTCTGTTATTGGAAATCTTGTGACTGTATGAGGACAGTGCAAGAGTATTGCCATGGTGCTTTGACACATTATCATCCTAGTAAATGATCCAAGTGTTGAAATTCAGTGTGGAGTGATGGCTTTTGCAAAACTTTGCCATGTATTTCAGCCCTGCTGGCAAGCACAACATCATCTGATGGTATGTCACTTGGAGAGGAATGGAAGGAGACAAAGGAAGAGGGAATGTGGGCTTTGTATGAGCTATGATGTTTGAACTTAAGCTGTAACTGAATAAAAGCTTGTCTGTAAGTTTACAAATGTACAGTTAAGACCCTTACTGTTATCTAAATCCTTTTTCTTGCCCTATAATTTTCTGGTGAAAAGCATTACTGTTGTTTTTGGACTTTCATAAGAACTCTAGTAGCCACAGAAAGAACCAAATGTTGTTTGTTTATTTATTTGTGAAACAACTTATGCCCCTGTGCAAACTTCACTGTGTAATTTGCACTGGCTTTGTAGCTTGCCAGAATGCACACACTGGGTTAAGTACTTCTCACTCCCTGGAATTAGAAGATGAAGTAGCAGAATTGCCATGCAAGTGGCTATGATTTTAGTGCAATAGTTGCAGCTCTTTATATCTCCCAAAGTCAGAAATAATTTGTCACAACAGAGTCCTCCACTTGAATCTGCAGTCTGCGCCTGTAATGAATAAAACATGGCTGTCAGAATTGAATGGGATAGAGTTACGGTAACACACTCAGAGTACTGTTGTGTGTGATTCAATACAATTATGGATTTCTCCCCATTTATCACTTGTGGTTCATTTTGTTTAACAACTACAGTCGTCAGTTTTTGGTTACACTGGTTGTCTACCCAGAGCAGACAGTCTTTGAAATGTACCCCTTGACATTTTAATTTGGTTTCTGTGTGTTTGCATGCTGGTTTTATATGTATTTTCCTGGTTGCAGAGTATAGATACCATTCAGCAGCACAGCCACAGTTGCCGCTGGACATCTTCATCATTTCTGCTTACATTTACATTTGCCTCAGCCTCACCCAGCTGAAAAATGCACTCCGTGCCTCCAAATGGTGGTGTTTGGAAATCTGGCCAGGACTCTCTACAGGGCCATGCAAAACTTGAAGCTGACCCTGAAAACTTGCTGGGTTATCAGTTTATATCAGATGAAAACAATCCGGATTTGCCCCAATTAATTGTTATGTGTGCTGGTGATGAGATTTCAGAAGAGGTATTTAACTGCTTAGTGTTGATCAGATCAGTATCATCTCAATTGAGCATGAAGAGGGACATCTCATCTGGAATGAAATGGTGCTGAGATCAGCAAAGTGAAGTTTTTACACCAAAGTAATTCTACCTCACTGTAGGTAGATTTCTATCTCATTCAACAGGAGGGTGCAATGGGGTGATGGTGTCCCCTTCCAGCTCCTGGTAGAGGTCCCTGTGGGGTTCCCAGCTAACCTGGGCAGTAAGAGCTGCATAGGAGAAGACTTTGTCTACCCCTCACACCCCCACACCCCTTGCAAACTCATCTGGGCAAGTGTAGTGGAGATGCTGAGACTTGGGTCCTGCACCAGGGTACATGGATTATGGGGACAAACCTGGCCTGAGGAGCAGACTGAACCTCCAGAACCTCAAATATGTCCATTAGCTTGGCTTTCTTCTTGCCTTATTCCTCACTGCTCAGCTGCATATGAGTGCCTCCGTGACCTCAACTTCCGGGCCTCTGCATGGAGTTCTGTGCCTTGGAAAAACCTGTATAGGGAGCCAAAGCTTCTCCTAAAATCTTCTTCCCTGGGGATTTGGCTTGCTGTGGAGGACTGTGTAGAATGGGTGCTATGGTTTTTGTGAAAGAGTATTAAACAAATGAAGAGTAAAGGCATGAAGGCTTGTGTATATTTGCATGTATGTAGGAAATAGAGAAAGCATCAGTGTTGACATCCCTCATTTGAAATACATCCCTCATTTGAAATACTGTCATGTCCTGGGTTCATGCTGATGCTCAGGAGTGCCTTTCCATTTACCTCAAGCGTTAGTGCCAGCTGTGGATCTAGTCCAGCTCTAAAACCTTTTGTACGTTTCCACCACCAGTGCACAAAATAACTTTTCTGTGAACACTGTCACAGGTACATGGTGTAGTATGTATATGAGCAGTCTGACATTCAGTGTGCACTGATGCACACTGATGCTCACTGCTGGCAACTGCATCACTTGTGGAAAAGAAGGCCAAGAGAGAGAGGCAAGCTATTTCTCAGGCACCAAAGAGGACTTTCTGGTGTTCTGCCTTCTGCCCTGTTTAGTTTACACTTGCTGTCAGTGAAAATGCTGATATTACTTCAGGAGGGCTTGTTTCCAATTGTGCCTGTGCTGATGGACAAGATCAGAGTGGCTCAGCTCAGATTTATCATGTCCTTCAACAGTGTCTGTAATGAGGCAGGGAAGAACATGCTGGGAATCCAAGGAGCATAGGTGTCTATCTCTGCTTTGCCATGCTTGGTTGGCAATACCACTGGCAAGTAAAAAGCTATATAAACAGAAAGCACTTTTAAGGTGGTTATACCACAGCTTATTGCTAGTTCTATCTGCTGATGCTACGAATCTGCAGGAGGTATTTATGGCATTAAAAAGAAAACTGACAGGACCAAACGTGGAGGGCAGCGTTTGCGACATGCTTAATTTTCCATGAAAGCAAGTGGTAAATATGCAAAACCATTGCTGACAGGATTTAGGACATACTAGTAGCAGTGTCTGAGTTGTTTTGAAATGCCTGGGGTATCAGGTATATAAAATTAAATGTGTCATCCCAGGTCATCTTCTCCTTAGGACTGCTTCTCCCTTTCAGACATACTGTGTTCGGGACAGCCAGCCAGTCCTGCTACAGCTTTTTGGACTGTCAGTCTGCCTGCTCTCTGTTCTTCTAGGTTCTGATGCCTGCTGAAGTTCCCTCTTTTAAAACTTATTTCTGAGGACTCTGTACACTCCTATAGAGGAACAGGCCATCTCTGAAAACAAAACTGTGTGGTATTTGTTCTTCAGGGTCACAGATGTCATTTTCTGTGTCATGGATGTGGGTGGCACCACTATTTGCACGTTCTTTGTCACCTTTTTGTATACTTAATTATCCATCCTCCCTTGGTGAACTTACAGGGGAAAACTCTGTTTTGTGGTTTATGGTATAAAAGAAAAATTATGTAAGCGTCCCACAATTCTGGTTTGATATATGCTAGAAAGGTTTTGTTGGGGATCCTGTGAGTCCCCTATTTTACATCTTTTTCTATGTACAGGTAGTGTGAATACCACTGAAATAAACGTCAAAAAAACCCAGCTATGTTGTGGCTAATTTTTCTTCCCACTCTATCAGTGTGACCATGGCTAAATGGGTTTGTCACTTGTTTTAAAGAAAAATACTGCAGAATTCAAGGGAAGGGCGGTAGGGGAGAGAATTTTCAAGGGTCTTTCCACCCTGTAAGCCTGGGCATGTGTACAGAAAAAGCTGTGTCATGTAATCACAGTATCTTAAAACATTCAGTAATCAGTAGTTGGAGCAGAGAACATAGCAGAAATGTTCTTCAAATGCAAGTGAAGGAATAGCGAAAAACCAGACTGCTTCATTACAATTACGTTTAGGAAAATGCTTTGCCATGTCTGACTGACCGTGTGCTTAAAATAGAGTACATGTGACTTCCTACCATTTCCTCTCACACTGTTGGGACCAGCACCTGGCTGTGGGTAATGGTGGAGAAAGGAAGGTAACGCAGATGGAAAAAGGAGAACACTGTGAAGACATGCCAGATGTGATGACCTTATTTACTTTTTCCCCCCAATTTCTTTCCTTGGGTCACAGCCACCTCCTGTAATCTGCTGCTAAAAGATTCAAGACAGCAACAGCAGGAAATTCCTCCAGGCTTTCCTTCAGCTGTGATTGCTGGTACCTCCTCTTACCCAGAGATTGGTGCTGTACACCAAGTCTGTGCCCCCAGGTAGCAGTATGAGTTATACTTAAAAATAAGCATTGCCGCATGGAGAAAGCTTTTGTGTGGAGCAGCCCTTTATTTGGGCGACATCGGTTGCCAAGTAAGTTTCATGGTGGTTCATTGCTCATTACATTGGCTCTCTGTGAAATATGAAGTCGTATTCAATGTCTCAGTGTTAATTTCCAGAATACTCAAAGGGTTTGGCAGAGCCAGCTGAAGCGGTGCCTCCCTCATGGGAGTGATGTCCTGGAACAGCTGCTTTCCACAGGAACTATGAAGATACCACTTTTGAGCCTGATGATGGAAGTGAAGGGGAGAAGGGGTCCTTGTGGCTTTCGAGATATTCTGGCTCCCAGAATGGGAAGGTTAGAAAGGCTGAGACCTCACAATGCATGGCACAGCATGGGCCCCTTGTCTCATGGACACAGCTCACTGTGGGAAGGGGAAGGGACCTGACAGAGACAGAGGCGAAAGGAAGAGTGGCATACAGAATTCGAGAGGAAAAGGAAGGGAATTTAAATGTTTGTGAAAGGTGGGTATCCCATGTAGCCAGTTTGGAAAATGAGTATCTACATTTTATGTTACTTCTCTGTATTTTGTTATTTACAAAAGCATATGGTTTTCAGAAATGCTAAAAGCTCAGGATTGATACAATGTTCTCAACATTCAAAGTTTAACATCAGGCACACCCTTCGGAAAAGCTCAATCTTAGTCTAATTCTGTAGCTCACCCAGTGTCAGAAAATGCTCTTTGGAGCACTTGGTCTCTTTGGAGGCATTCAACTACTCTGGTTCTTTTTTATTAGTAGGTAGATGCAGGGAAGAAATCCTCAAGTTGATGGAGCCAGGCCTCAGCTTTCATTAGTTTTCCTTGTAACCACTGTTTTTCCACCAACAGAAAATATTTGCTTGTTGCTATGTGAAGACCTATAACACAGAAATTTGAGCTTTGTCCTGTTAAAGTTGAAAAGCTGATGAATTACAGATACAGCATTAAGAAGTCGAGTGTGTTGAAGAGTTAAATCCTTGTTTTCTGTGCTTCAGCTGAAAAAAAGGACTGAGTGGATTTTATTAATAATGTGGATTTAATTATGGATCTGAGAGTTGGGAAAAAAGCAATAAAGGAAAAAATTTTGGATAAAAACCAAACACACCTAAAAAGTTTTACACTGTTAAGATCCTGAGGGAAAACAGAGACGTGAGATATTGTCATGGGGAGAGACACTTGTGGCAAGTCAGGAACAAATATGAAAACACAGTACATAAAATATCTCTCAGAGACATGAAGCAAATGTGTCTCCATGGTAATTGGGTATTTAAGGTCTTCAAGACAAGGACTGTATCTAATTTTTTTTCAACCAGGAGTGAAAATGATGGGGACCTGATTTCCAGGTGGGGTCTTAAAGAGAGCCATAATGTAAGTAACAAGTAGTATTAATAACTCCTGAATGTGAATCTGCAGTGCTTGATCCTAGGAGAAGCATTGCTGACTTCTGAGAAGGTTTGTTGGCCATCTGTGGACAATCTGGTCATCTGGTTGTGCTCCAAGAAGATCAAGTAGAAATCCAGGTCCCCTGTTTTGCATTTAACTACTGCTAAGAAGTTTTAACAAGTGCATTGTGATGCAATCTTTGCAAGTGTCACTGGTGATAAGACTGTTGCTATTCTATTTCAGTAATACAATAATGAGGCTACATCTTAGATTTATCTGGAAAGCACAAATACAGAATTTGGCAGTTTGGTTTTGGTTTTGCATCCAGGATGCATTTCTCAAAGAGCTCATGATGTAAATTCTTTGCTGTTCATTCTGCAAGTTGCTGGGTAGAGTTTGCCCTTTAAACAGCCTGGGACCTATCTCTTGGCCAGCCACTGCTCCTTTCTGTGCTGGAGTGCCATGACAGAGGTAGGAAGAATTTAGAGACTCATCTGGAAGTACAGAAGAGGTTAAACCAAGAGGACATTCCTATGAGGATGCCAGCTTTAGCCCCTGTTCCCTGCTCTGGATTTGGAAAACTTTAATTTATTGAACTTAAATGTGTGTTCAAAGGCCTGCTGATTTCTCAGTCTTTCAAGAGCATAGAAAGATTTGCCAGTGGGGCATATTTAATAAAACTGATGGATGCTTGAGTAATCCCAAGTTTGAGGAGGGTCAACATGGCCTTTGTAAAAGGAAGCTTGGCTGCACAAACCTGGTAGCATTCTTTAAAGAGGCTTAGAGGCACATGGATAAGAGTTATCTAATTGGCCAATTATTGTTAGTTTTCCAGAGACTTTTGACAGATTTTTCACCAAAAACTTCTAAGGAAACTAACATAAGACAGAAGATCTTTGCATGGACAAATACTTGACAAAAGGTAGGAACTGGGATGTATGAATAAATCACCAATTCTTGGAGCAGAGGGAGGTCAGTAGGGGGATTAAATGGCCATCTGTGGTGAGGCCTTTTATGTTCAGTGAGCAGCGACATAAGAAAATTTGCTGATGAAACTGAAAAAGATGAAGGATATCTGTGAAGAGCTGTAGAGAGATTGGCTGGATGGCCTTCAAGGTGGATAAAAATGAAGTGATACAAATGGGGGAAAGAACGGTCTTAAATTAACCTGTTAAATGGTGATTTTTGAGCTGACCATTACAACTGAGGATGGAGATTGTGGGTGCACAGCAGATCCATGAAAATACCAGCTCAATACTCAATAGAGATCAAAGAAGCATACAAAATAGTAGCAGTTATTAGGAAGAAAACAAAACAGAGAGCATCATTTTGACATTCACTTAAATCCATAATTCTCTCAATTGTTTTAGTTCTCTCATGTTGTGAAGGGTGCAGCAGAACTGGAAAAGAACCGGAGAAGGTCAGCAAGGGTACAGAGAATCTTTCTAATGCGTTGTCACTAATGACATTAGGGGCACCCCATGAGGTCAGTGGAGTGGGTCTGCCTCAGCCTGCCAGGTCTTTCCCAGGGTCAGCTGAGGCTACAGGTGGGGCTAGCTCCTGTCTATTTGTTCTAGGCTTGTCCCAGAGCACTGCTGTGAAAGGGACTGGTTTTTAGTGGATGTGAGGACAAGGATGTAAAAATAAACAGAAGTAATTTTGTTGAAAGTATCTACTCCATTATGTAGTGGCAGAATCAACTCTTCTGCAGACAAATCCAGTTTCTTTTTTTCAAAATCTTCTTAAAAGCTAGTTTTCCATGTCTCTTCTCAGCCACTATCTCACTACCATAAATGAATAGCATGTAAAGCCTAGGAGGAGTGTGTGAACCAGATTTTACACTAGACTATATCTCTTCCCTACAAATCAGCAAGCTACACTTGCAGATGTGAAGTTTTATACCTCCTACAGAAGAAAAAGGGAAAATCTCAGTGCAATCAGCTGTGTCTGGTGGACAGGAGGGACAGAGGAGGGAGAGCCATTTTCAAGGTAAAATACCATCAGTTATACTGCCAAGATCTAAGGTCCCAGATGCAGAGGGAATGCATTTCCCACTCCTCCTTTTTTTTCAGCTAGCAGACTCTCCCTTTTGTTTTTTAAATTAATTTTTGGCAGTAACGTAACCCCTGGAATCTTGCCATTTACTGCTTTAAAAATTTCTCTTGAAAAGACAGAGGGAGGCAGGGAGAAAGCAAAGGGTAGGGGGAGTATGAAAACCTAATGGAGCTGATTGCAAGGGTACATAACTAACATTTTTTCTGCAAAAGTAATCTGTAATTTATTTTTGTGATGAGTCCATTTGTATGTCAGGCCATGTGGGAGAGAAGAAGACAACTGTTCAGTGGAGATAATGGGCTATTTCAAAGTAGCAACAGGACAGCTAGGCAGAACTAAACATATCGGTGTTTTATGGAGTTTCCTTAAAAGAAGGCTGTCAGTGTAATATGATCATTCCTTAAATCTTTAAAGCATGAAATGTTTATAGTTAAAAAGATGCAACCATGGAAACACAGATATATTTAAGTAAAGATTCTTCTCATTTTGGATTGAATACTTTCACAGATGCTGAGGAAAGGTCACGGCATCCTCATCCTGCCCCAGCAAGATGTGACATCTGGTCTTCATTTGTCCCTGATGGTGATTTGGGCCAGTTCTCTACTTGGTTTTCATTATTGTCCCCTGTGCCTTGGGTCAGCTGGAATTGAGATAGCCTCTTCCTGCCTGTTTCCTTGGCATTCCCATTCACCTGCTGCCACCCTTGTCTGGTGCTGAGCAGCAGCCCTGTGCAAGCTGGGTGACCGTTTGCAGAAAGATGGGGCCTGGTGCAGGCTCTCATGGCACTCTTCCCGAGACAATGCAAAGTAAAGAAAAATTATGGGAGCCTCTCTCTATGCCTGTGTCTCACTGCAAGTTTGAAAAGGATAGGTATAGAGCAATCCATATGCAGAAGAGATATTTCTGGGCATTGTTTCTGCTTCAATGGGGAGACCTTGAAAGGGAGGGTGTCTATTGGCACCTTACTGATAAAAGCCAGGGCTGTGCATGCCAGTCATTGGGATATAGTGGTGGTGGTGGGCTACAGTATTAACAGATGGGACTGAATAGGAGTGCCATCATAAGTCACTGCTCTGTGCTTACCTAGAGGCAAAGTCTCTCCTTCCCCATGCTCTGCTTTCCCACTGTAGGGCTTTGCTAACTGCTGGTCAGGGCCTTGGTATCTGCCTGCGCCACTGTGCTGCTCTTCATCCAGCTCATCAGTTTACTCTCCTAAAAAGAATCTCTTTACAATTATTACTGATAGATGCGGGCTTTCTTTTTATTATTTCCTGTTGCAATTGATTCATTCAGCTTTTCCCCTGCTGGTTTCAGCTGAAGCCTCATTTGGGCTGGCCAGCTTCCAAGTGCTTGGAGAGGAAATGCAGAGTTTACCTTCGTGTAGCACTGAGTAACAAGATACGTGCTCAATGGTCCAAAGTTTCAGAGGGAAGAGGAAGAGGGGGAAAAAAGTGAGGCCAAAAATGATTCTTCTGTAAAGGATATGGATGTTTTTTGTCTAAATATACTGCACCATGTACATCCTGATATTTTCAAGCAGGATATCTTTAAATGGATACTGACAGCTGATTTATGCTTGTTACTGAGTTGTTTTTGAAGGGACACATGTGTAAAGAAAATGTGAAAGATATTATGGCAAAATATGAAAGGAACTGTTGTTTTCATAAATGACCACATGGTTTTAAAATTTAAACATCTTCCTACAATGCTGGAAAACTGTAGCAACAACATCATGCTGTTGCACAAGAACTACTAACATGACGCCAGGGATAAACAGAAGTAAAACTTATTCTTTGCATTGTCCTGCAGAAGGGGGAAGGAGACCACTCAATGTCACACAATGCAACCTCTGCTCAAAGCAGGCACCACCACATTCATCTGGTTCAATCACACTGTCTATCTGAAAAAGCCAAAGGGTACTTGAGCTGATGGCTAAAATGTACTTTTAAACTGCACCACACTGCATGCTGTGAAGCAGCACAAGCCTCCTTTGGAGGTCAATGAGTAGGCAGTTACGGACCACTTGTAAGTAGAAAAAATACATCATTGCTCATCTTTCTGGTGTCTCAGTTGCTGATGCTGCTGAAGATGTAGTGATCAGTGCTGATAATTATGAATGAGGACTAGCCTTTTCTACACTGATTTCTTGTGTAAATTCACATTACCTGCCTGGGCTGTTGCATGGTGACAAGCTTCTAGCAGCTGCAAGTAGTGCAACATGGGAAGAGTAGACCCACAGAGTGAAACTGATGGTGCAAAGGCACACTGGCTCTGTGCTCGGGGGATTTTGCTTTGATCAAGGTGTAGAGGAGTGGCTGCAGTACATTAGGCAGCGTCCTGGGATGCATCTGCTGGTCTAGTTTTATCTCAAAAGAAACCAGTTTGTGCCCTCTGGGACTACTCTTGCCGTTGTGAATCTAGGAGTGGGAAGAGGTGGTGCTCTCCAGGCCCCACCTAAAGCACTAATGTAAAAGATACCAAAATGTTCAACAGGAGCTGAGCAAACGGTCCCAAGGGTTCTCTGCATCACAACAGTTTCTGCACTACTCTGTCCCCCATCAGCCCATACCTTTCATGTGTTGTGGAGCCAGTCCCTACAGAGCTGTGGAAAGCTGTCTCGACCCCTGTAAAAAATAGTGGCAGTTGCTTCTCAACTGCCTGTTTCTGTATGTGTGCAGCCTCCATCTTATCTCTGAGGCATTTTTAAAATTCCCAGCATTGTAATGTGCTCTCTTGCTCTCCCAGACATCTCAAATAACTGCATGCCTCCCTGTCACACAGTGCTAAGCAACTCGTTACTGTATGTCTGAAGGAAAGTCTGGAATAACCTTAATTTTCTATTTAAAAAGCAGCTGCTGGTTGGAGCAATTGTCCTAAGGAATGCTTTATAGTTGATCTGCATCCTGATGTGTTTAATATTACTGAGGACAGGATAAGCCAGATCTGGAAGTCTATGAAGAGGTATTGTGAGAGACTTCCACCTTTTCTTTCGTGGCAGCAGAAAGTGCATGTCACTGAAGAAGACAAGGCTTTCAGTTAAGTTTGCCAAGTGTGAGTATTTAAATTTTAGGGTCATACCAGATGTGCTTCAGAAATTTGAATATTTATTTTTTGAGTTATTTTTACTCAGTTCTATTAAGGGATTAGTAAATATTGACATCATTAAAACAGGCAAAGAAACATTTATTAGGCTGTCAAAAAAGCATTGCAGTGTCAGATAAGTCACTGTTGCTCTGTCCTGGACCCTGCTTTCTTGTAACTCAGTGGGATGTCAAGGGCTGTGAAGCAATGGAAGAGTCACTGAGACAGCTGTTGTGAGAGCGTGAAATCGCAGGCTGGCATTTCACCTTTGAAAAGAACTTAGACAGATACATGTTGGGAATGATGTCCTTCAGTCATTCTTATCATTCAGGTGGGACAGAGACCAGGTGCCTTTGGAGTTTCCTACTGATCCTTTGAGTCTGTGATGACTCTAGTGAGCTAAACCCAGACATGTTGTCACATCAGCTGAAAATAGGGCCTAAAGTTTTAAAATTGATGTTGGGTTAAAATGCTGATTCTAAAATGTTTGGTGATAAAAAAAAAAAAGAAAGAAAGAAAAAGATCTGCTTTGTGTTGTATCTGTTGGGAGACAAGGCAGCACAGGTTGTCAGGGAAAATTTTAGGTTATGCATGGAGGAGAAAAAGACTTAATAGCCTCTCTACAAGGAAACTGAAATGTAGAGACTGTTATACTGGATTATGTCCATCATCGATCTAGTCTAGCATCCCACATCTGAGAGCTTTCAGTGCCAGATGCTTCAGATGAAACTGTAAGAAACTTGCAGACAAGGAATCGTGTTGATTACTGATAGTTATAGTTTTGCTGAAGCTCTAGAGAGTATGTTTTAACGCTTCTTCCAAAATGCTTGTCCTTGGTGTTTTCAAAGTTTACACAAGCATCTAGCCCTTTCTGAAAGTTGTTACATTTTGTATTTTAGGGTGTGTCTATGGGAACAGATCCCATGATTTAATCTAGTCTTGTGTGAGCATTTTTATTCAGTACTGTTCTGATCATTCAATTTTATATAAACCTTGTTGTGAGGAAAGATAAAGAATAGAAGCTCTTTACATAGTTTCTCCCTGTAAGCTAGTGTTCCATGTATGTTTTAAAATGTCCTGCTTTTTGTCACTGCTAATGGGACAAAAACTCAGAACCTTAAAACTAGAAGAGAAAAAAAAAGATTCAGAAGGGGAAAATTGCTCACATTTTTACTGGGTTGAGCTATTCAAAGCACACAGGCAAATATTTAAGTATTCTTCTGGAAGAGAGCTTAAAACAGTAGAAACAGTTTTACAAAAAAGTGAGTATTGGCTCAGTAGCAGCCTTAAATTCATATCAGTTTGGTTTGGATTTTTTTTCCATTTGAAAAACTGACAATACAGTAAACTTCTTGTTGATTGAAACATGATAGCAACAACAACATCTTGTTCAGCTTTGCTTCATATGTCAAAAATGCAAAATAAATTGATTTTGGAGGGGAGAAGAGTTACTGCAGACTAGAATGATGTTTCATTAAAAGGAATGTTAGAATTTGGTCTTTCACATTTTCTTTTCAGACTAAAAAAAAGGTCTAGCTGGAGGAGCCAAAATCAGTGCATGTATTTTTTATACACTCGGAGCTTGCTCAACCTGCTTTACCCAAATATACATGAGAGAATGGGGAAGGGTGAAGAGAGAATGAAGAGTGTGTGAAAGATTTCATGTAGCAGAAGTGTTCTTGATATACTTGCAGATTATTTCTAGACCATCGAGATGTTTAAAACACAGCTGTTTGAGGAGTTGCCATAGACACGTAGAGTTAAATTATAATGCTTGCTACTCTTGTGGCTTGAAAAAGTTTTTAGTTGTTTGAGGGGAGGAAGAGAGGTTGGGGACTTTTATTTTTGGTGGGATGCCTTTGCAAAGAATAGAAGAACAAAGAAATTAGGAAAAGTAACAAAACAAAAGCAGTCAAAAGACAGGACTGAATAATTAAAAAGTTAGATGCCTCTATTTTTTATCTGCTATGTTTCTTGAAATCATGTGAAATATTGCAGACTGCTTTTTTGCTAGTAAGGCAAACAGCTCAGGAAAACTCAAGCTGTTTAGACTGGATCTGCAGATGTTCTGGGGGTCAAACTCTTAAAATTTTGTTATTAACACTCTGGTGAATATTAAGGTTCATTTGAAAGATACATACTCCAATGACACTGGATGTGCCAGGGGTTTCCAGAAGTCATGATAAAACCGTCCAGGCAGATGCCAACACTGCTTCTGGAAACAGAAAAAATTAGATCTCTGAAGGTACTGAGCATCTGATATGTCCAAGCAAGGACATTTGAAATCTGGGAAATGAATTACACTCTTAAGAAGCATGTAATTGGTTTTCTCTATGTTGTTAGTTCTGCCGTAAACTAAAATTCAACACTCTGTACTGGAGCTAAGGTAGCTTAGCTTTCTATCCAACTATGGGTACTTCCAGGGAATGAAACCATATTTGTTGACCAGAATCTACTGACCTGTGCAATATTCAGTGATACTCTTGCAATATGTAACAAATGCAGATCAAGAAAGAAAGTGTCCTGACTTCTGTGTTGAAAAACCATCTCTGACCCATGAAGAAAGCAGGTAAAAAAGTGTTTACTTCATACTTCTTCCCTCAAGTTATTGTTATATTAAATAAGCTTTGGCTGCTGGGAGCATTCCTATTGAAAAATGGAAAGGTTTACAATATGGTAAGTAACAGCTTCATTGGGGTATGAAGAATATTTTAAACTAAGTGTATAGTTAACTTCATTTTTGCACTCTCTGGAAAGGATATTTAAACTGTTTTGACATGTCCAGACGCTCATTTTAGAATCACAGTCTTTCCAGACATTACTCAATCCACGTGACATTGGAGAAGTAGGATTTGTCACCAGTTCCTGATCTAATGTGTTTTCGTGCTGAATTCAGAAACTCTTAACTCTATTAATGTTGAGTCATTCATACCAAAAATACATTTTTTTCCACAGCCCAAGTCTATGCCAATAGTCTTTACTCAAGGGAGAATATGCAACCTGATACAAATGGGAGAGATTGGAAGTGGAGACATTAGGGGATCCCCCCATCAGTAATTTCTAACCACTCGGCCACAAGTATAACATTATAATTTCAGATATTTACCATTCTGTCATTGGTAAGAAGCAATTTTCCATGCTAGTTTATGGAAATTCGTTAGAGGTTTTTAGTGAATAGGGATTGAATTCCTCCTATCCTGCAAAACTGCACAACTGTGCTCTTTTAGCAAATGATATTTAAAGTGGTTTACATCAGATCTGTTTAAGATAACTTTTAATTTCCTGGAAGTTAGATCTTGTCTTACTATGGAAAAGGTTTCCTTAGGTGTATTACAGACTCACAGAGCAGCTGAGACTGGCAGGCACTTCTGGAGGTTGTCTCATCCAACCACCTCTGCTCATGCGGGGTCAGTCTGATCAGGCTGGTCAGGGCCTTCTCCAGACAGATTTTGTTATTTACAAGATTGAGATGTCACAGCCTCTCTGGAAAACCTGTGTCAGTGTTTGGTCACCCTTGCCATAAAGAAGGTTTGGGATTTTTTAATTTTATGTGGAATTTCCTGCATTTCAGTTTGCACCCATTGCCTTTTGTCTTGTCACTGGGCACCACTGAGCTCCATCTTCTTTAATTCCCCACCTCAGGTGTTTATATATGTTGCTAAATCCCCCTGACCGATCACTTATCCAGGCTTTTTGTGAAGCTCCCTCCTCTCAGGATCCTTCACTCCACCAGAGCATCTCACGGTCACAGCATCCAAGGTTGCTGGTGACCTTCACAGTTTCAACCAGCTCTTCCTTCCTGTGAGTATGAGGTTCAGCAGAGCATTTCCATCTATCAGCACCTTGGTCACCTGTGCCAGGAAGTTGGCATCAACAGTCTCCAGAAACCTCCTGGATTGTTTGTGTCCCACTGCATTACTCTTTTGAATATTATTGCGGTGGTTGAAGTTTCTCATGAGGATAATGACCTGCAGACAAGAGGCTTCTTCCAGTTGACCAAAGAAGGTTTCATCTGCCTCTTCATGACCAAGTGATCTGTAGCAGACATGCATCACAACATCGCCTGCATTGGTTTACTCTCTAATCCTAATGAATGCTCTGCTGATGATTGTGTGTCATCACCTCTCTCCCCTGTCATTCCCCACTTAAAGCTCTCTGCTCCAGATTGGTCTGCCTATATTATGTAACTTGTAAGTACCACACAATCACATTTTAATGTTGTCATCATAGTTTTAACATGTTATCAGGTTGAGGTAAGCCCTAGATTTCCTTTTAACTCCTAACATGAAACTCCAGACTGCTTTATATTTATTTACACTCATTTGGGCCTTTTATGCTCCTTTCTTAATGAAGGTGGATGTAAAAAACCATTATGTTAGTAAAAATAACATTACTTGATCAACAAAAAATGTGTAGGTCCCTCTGAGATGTTTTATTTGGATTGTTATTTTGAACAGCCCTTCTGCTGTAAATTCCTGATGCTTGGGTGGATTTTACCTTGGTTCTGCTGCTTGAAGAAAACCTGTGTGAATGTGTGGGCATATGTAGCATGAGGTATAGGATTTTTCTCAAACAACTATATCAATGAAAAAATTATTTATGCCCTACCTCCCTTCAACATGTGGTTTTTGGCTCTTCAGATGTAGGACCTTTTAAAGCCTGTTTCCTTTTGTCACACAGATTTCTTTATTTCTTCTTTCTCTCCCCTGAAGGAAGAGGCTTTAATAAATAAATGAAATAAATTTATCTGAGAAACTTCCTTATCCTCTGCTCTCTCTGGAACAAAATCTTGCAGGTTCATTCTTAAGTATTTCACCTTCTCATGGCTTTGGAAACTCCCCTCCAGTTTAAACTCGTTAATCTTAATTTAGTTTTGCAACCACTTCCTTCTAAGGCAAAGAAATATCCCTTCTCCAACAAAGAAAATATTTCAATTATTTTATTTTTTTTATGTTTTTTTTAACAGGAAGTCAAAATAACCATGCTGTTGTAGACCTAGCTGCTGTGCTCAGTTTCATCTGGACATGACTACCATGAACCATCTGCTGTGCTGCTGGTGGAGTGAGACCCATGCACCCCACTCCAGGGCAGGAATGATCATATGGCCAACAACAACAGCAAAAAATCAGAGAAACCTCAAGTGACAGGATTCTGGAGATTGCTGCTTCCCTGTGATGTTGAGGAGTGTCATCTGGCTTGTTACAGGATATCTGCATGTTAGGCTGCTGGCTGCCCCCATGCTCTTTAATATGAGTTAGGGTCTGGCTGGTGCCCCTTACGCCCCAGCTGAGTTTTCAGCGCTGAGCATGGGAGCTTGGAGGGACCTCTATGAGGACATAGTGAGGAAGGAGGGCTGCATGAAGCAGAGCCTTGTGTGAATGACGAAACAATTGTAAATGTGTGGTGTGTTTTGTTACTGCAACTTCTTTTTGTTCACTGTGCTTTTCCACAGTCAGCACTGCAGCTGCCAGCAGTCGTTCCTGTGAAATGCTTCTGATTATGGTTGGCGTCAGCAAGTACAGTGTCTGCAGACCCTCTGTAGTGTTTCCAAAAATGTATTAGCTTGGACAGAGGACTGATGGGTCAAAAATGCAAAAATGGTCTGAGTGTCAGTCTGAAAAACAAAAGGCTTTGCAACCTGCTATTTCATTCAGCTAAGAAAAAGCTGCTCACAGTAAGGAACTGGATCCTTTCCCTCCATAGGGTGTGTTATTACTTTGCTTTAAAAATACATCCTGAGCAATGGATTGCTCTCCTGCCTTGCTCCTGCAGTTGTGGTGGTAGGGAGAGCTTCAGGTGATGTATCAAGAGATGCTAAAATGAACCATTCAATGAGCTGGGAAAAAGTGGGGCCTGGTAAAGGCTGGCAAGCGTGTTAGACAGCCACAGATATTTTTTTGCAGAGCTGTAGGTGTCACCTGCATTTGGGTCCCATAGTGTTTCATGAACAGGCAGGTAATGTGTGTCCCTGCTGTGTCAGCAGAGACCCAGGAGTGGTGAAGACAGGCAGGGGAACACTGGTCCAATCCCCATCCCAAGGGTTTCGAGCTCAGCTCGTTGCTCTACCAAAGACATCTCTCCATCAGCAGAGCTTCTCCAACCCAGCAAATCCTGACAAACAGTGAATAAGGTGACAGGAAGGATGAAAAATAAACTCACACAATTACATTAGTTGCTGCTTAGCCATTGTTCAGGTACTCGTACTGCAAGACTGAGGGATTTTACTCTCACATAAGTACAGCTGCTGTCAGCTTAAGCAGGTCTACAGTTTGCCGTGTTCATCTCCAGAAGTCCTGCCCTGGTGCACTGCCTGAGACTGCGTGGTGCCAGACAAAAGGGTTCACACTCAGTGCATCCATCAGTGACACTGGGACAGTATACTGTTTTCAGTGCAGTATCCCTCTCTGACTAAGTTACTTGCTGTGAAATAACAGTTTCTTCCCATCAAGGAAAACCAGGGGGTGAAGTGAAACATGGCAGCCCGGATCTCATTAAAGCCATGGGCAGGGCTTTCAAGCACACATGGGAAACTACCTCTAGTCCACCCACTACAGTTAGTCCAACATATCATGTTTCTACACTTCTCTCTCCTATCTCCTATCTAGTTATATTTATTTTTAATGGATGATATGCTACTGTACCTCCCAGGTATGCTGCAAGATGGTCTCAGCTAAAAAAAAGAATGAGGTTTGGTGAAAAGATATCCTCCCACTCATGAGCACTCTTTGACTTCTCTGGTCCACATGTGGTTTCAAAAAAACCCCTGACTTCCTTCATCCTGTTTGCCTCTCATGTGAGTACCTCCTGGAGATTCAAAGGGATAAACTCTGGTGATTGTCAGTGTAGGTCAGCATAGAGAAGGTGAGACTCACAAAAAGACTGAATATATTTATTAATGGAAAATAGGAGACCTAATCCACCTTCCTCGTATTTCTCTAATTTCTATTAATGAAGACATAGTGCAGTATGTTTCACTAATCTCCTTTTTGTCAGATACTCTTCAAATGCCTATGTAACACAGTTGTGCAACACAGTGCCTCATCACACTGGGTAATGCATCAACATATACTGGAAAGGGGTCCTTCCGGGAAGGAGCTTGGGCCACAAATGTGGCAGAAGGTGGTGGGCAGCAACTTTGTTATTCTTCAGTTACAAATGAGGACCTGAGACACAGTGAGATTCACCCACGAAAGGTCTTTTATCCAATAGTCCTGAAGTCCCATGCCAGCAGTTCCGATGAAGGACCACCCTGTCTCCTGTGCCAGCCCTTGCCTTTCCTTCCCTGGGAAAGCCCTTGCCTTTCCTTCCCTCCAGCTTATCAGTTCATAAATATCTGGTGGCCTCAGTGCCTGTGGTAAGACCAGCTCTGGGACTGCACTTAATTACAGTGCCTCAAGGAGGGACAAGACCCCCAGGACCATGAACAAATGTTCACCTGATGGCTTCACATCCACACACACCTCCAAGTTCAACATCTTTGAGACTTGTGGCTTGTAACTATATACATATTAAATACCCTCTGCTAGTCATCTCACTTCTCCTCTGTCTGTGATGTCTGCTTCCAGCCAACCAAAATTAATCTCCCCAGTAGCAGGAACCTGAACGATTACCACTGCAAGAACAGTTAAGACACTCAGTTGCCTTTGGTAGAGTAAACCCCTCAGAGACATGAGTAAGTAGAAGACAGCTATGTGGCAGATGTTTATATACATGCGCACGCACAAATATACATACAGTCTCCCTCTCTAATTTCTTGACACATGGAGAGCAGCTACACAAGCAGCACACTTTGTATTGTACATCAACTTCAAACATAGCCCAAATCAGCCATGGAAATGGCAGCAATTATAGTAAGCTGAAACCAAACAAACTGCAGCAACCTAATAATTTCAATGGCAGAAAAAAAATCCCATGTTGCCCAGCTGCAGGAGCTGATAGGAAGACAAGCCTCAAGGCAGTTTATGGTTTCCTGGCTGTCATCAGCTAGCAGCTCAGATACTTGATATAATGAATAATCAGTGTTTGAACTGATGGAAGTGACCTTAAAACATGCTCAGGAGGGGGAAATTTTCACAGTGTGCATTGGGCATTGGAAATTGTGGTTTGAATACATTTACATAGTGAATGTTTGTACTACACGGTGGAATTAAAGCAAGGTGAAAATAAAGGCTGTAGTCAGTGCATGGCCAAAATATGGAGATGTATATACGTGAAACCAGAGAAGCAGCTCTTTAGATGACGGCAGCAGTTTAAGTAGATGTACATTGTAAGTTGTCTTTCTCCTGAGGCTTGTGGCACAGATGGCAAAAGAAGCCGGTGAAAAGCAGGAAGGAAGGTCTTATGTAGGGAACTGACTAAGTTCTCTTCTTAGCAGTGCATTAACAGCACAGAATCAAGACTTTTCCTTCCTTCCTTCCTTCTCTCCTCAAGGGATGTCAGAGACCTGGCAGATGTGACGATGGTAGGGAGGAGCTGACCACCTCCACCTCTACCTGTCTCCTAATTCATGCTGCTCAGTGCTTTGGCAGGGAAGGTGGGCAGCTTTCACTGACTGCTCTCAAGACACTGCAAGGGGTGGAAAGCCAGGGAGGAGACCAGGATTGCCTTTGTGTGGGGCTGAAAGGAAGGAGCTGGTTTGCTTTCCAGGCTCCCCCTGCATCTGCTGAAGGCATTCAGCCTGTGATGAACCTGGCAGGACTGCACTAAGCTTTTGCCAAAATTTCTGTGAAATTGCATTCCTGAGTTGCTTTTTAGCTGGCCTGGTCACTTCCCAAAAGCCAGGATTTAGAGGAAAAATACTAAACCCACTGGGCAGATGTAACAGCCAGAACAGCATGCAACAGAAGCTCTTGTATAATTGCAGATG
The DNA here is from genome assembly GCA_013398125.1 of Aegotheles bennettii. NCBI lineage: Eukaryota > Metazoa > Chordata > Aves > Caprimulgiformes > Aegothelidae > Aegotheles > Aegotheles bennettii. Next base: position 71,861 of record VZRW01011537.1, on the reverse strand, counting down.
CATAAAGAGTCAGAAAAAGTGCAGCACTGGTTTGGGGAAGAGCTTTTGTATGCACCTCTGCTCTCCTCCCCAGAACTGCTGCCTTTTAATTAAAAAAACGACCTGGAAAATTTGGAACATGGACAGCTTTTTTTGCTAAGAGACCACCACTTGGTTTTCCCTCTTCTGCCTCCTTAATTTAGGTTAAATTTAAAGGAAATAACTTGATATTTGGAAACAAGTATCTCTAGAGAACAGCTCTGTAGTATGGTATGGAAGGAAGCCAATAGCTGTAGAGATCATCTAATTTGAACCGAGGCAGGTAAAGAAAAGCCAGGGAAGCTAAACCAGACATTTTATATATCCATTGCTAGTGGCCTGATTTTCTGCTGTGTTGTGCTCTTCAGTGCAGTGTGTAGCCACATCGAAGGGAGCTAATGTTAGTAGATAAACACAGCCAAGTTTTCAGGGTACTCTGCACTCTGTCTGCAGGTTCATGGACACAGCTGCCCACTTTGTGCCCTGCTACCTGCTATTTTACCCCTCTGTGATTTGGGGTTTTTTTTCCTCAGACAAAAAGGGAACATGTACCTCACATTCTTCATGAGGCTGGCAAGCTGGTAAGCCTTTACTGAGGTACCTTAAAGCAGCTGGTGCAGTACAAAGTTCACACTTCTGCTTGCCCAAATGTAGCATGCTTATGTGCCTGGCCGTTCTGGCAAGAGCACCACTTTACAGGGACAGAAAGGTCTCTTTCCTCAGGGATTGTGAAAAATAGTGAAGATAGCAGAGGTCTGTAACAGTACTGGGAGACAGTGTGTTTTGCAAAGACATAGAACTGCAGATTTCTTTTTCCCTTTCTTCTCTCACTGCAGATGCACTGCATCATCATAAAAATGCTTCCTACCCTTACCTAGTGGTAACATTAGAGTCTGTGATGTGGGGCAGTGAGAGTGACAAATCAAAGCCCTCTTTAAATCCCTTAACCACAGCAGAAGTCATCACACCAGTGGAGAGCACTGCACTTCTCCACTTCCACCTTGACCAGTCTTGGTTGGGTTAAAAATACAGCCTGGACTCTGGGCTTCTTAGACACAGCCCTCTTTCAAGCAGGAGTGCCTTCATGTTGCAGGCAGTGGTGGTGATTGATTTGATGAGGACCACAGACCCTTGGCAAATAGACTGTGACTGCACTTGCCAAACTTTCTGCTGTTGAATTAGGCTGAAGTGAGGTTTCTGCACTGTGGCCACGAAGGACCTGATGTACAGAGAAGCTCTGAACTGACCAATCTGCAGAGCTAGTCTGCCTGGTAATTTAAAAGGACTAAAAAATCATTTGGAACAGGAAATATGCACAAGTCAAGTTCGCCTCCACTCCCCTGGTTTGCCTTAATGACTGTTTTACCTCTGTATGGCTGAACTTTCTCTGTAAGTGATGTTATTCTGTCAGAAAGCAGATGATGTGTTCACCCAGACTGTCACAATTAGGTAAGAAAATAGAAATCCGTATTTTCCTTAAGCCCATCTGCTCAAACACAGCAAATCCTTTGTATAAGGGAACTCAGTCATTGTGTAGGTGGCAGGTAAAAGTCAAAAAACATACCAAGTCCCAAAACATATCCCCCTCCCAAATGTGTGTAAAGAGTAAACAAAGCAGAAGGATGCAAAATCCTCTGTGTGTTTACAGCAGACAAGTGTGAAAAGAGCAGCTAGCCCTTGGCCTAGCCTCTTTATCCAGAGGAACAAAGCTTCAGATGCTTTTGCAGGGAGATATCATGCCAGATGAGTCAGGGAGAAATGCTGGGGAAGCTGGGCACTTGTTATCTTAATGATGCACCAAACCTGGAACAATTGAAAAATAGGTATAATCTTTGAAAAAAACACAGAACGGACAAAAAATATATGTGCTCATCTTCCAGTCTGGTCAGAAGAGACGAATCATCCCAAGCACTTCATCAAAAGTAATCTTTTCACTGTAAAATAGAGTGCTGCAATTCTGGCGAAAAGCACCCATGAGAACCAAGTGTTCCCAGAAAGCTATTGTTGTGAAAGAAAACTTGTTGCTTACTTTTTACTAAAATCCCATATTTTCACAGAAATCATGAGCTTGGGATGTCTTTCATGAGGTAAATATTTACCTTTCTTACCACAAAGTGTCAACACTGCTTTAAGCCTAATTCTTACCTGAATGTTAGATCATTTTTATTATCTCTGTCAATTAAAAAAAATAAGAAATAACCACAATTTAAAATTAAATCTGTTAATAAAAATTAATTAAATGACATACATGTCCACGCAGCACACACAGAGAACTAAGTCTTCAATGCTGAATTACTACTTGGCTCGTAAGTCTGTCATTAAGCCCTTAAGTGCATCCACAGGCTTCTAAGTATTTCTTTAATTTCCAAAGCACAGGATGAGGAACCCATTTTAAGTGTCCAGATTTGTCAATGCAGACTTTGTTGGACCATCAGTCAGGTGAAGCATCCAACAGTAAAAGTGTCTTGCAAACACTCCTGTGGTTAAGCATTCAGTAGCCATGATTTGTGGTGACAGGGGGTATATTAAATGCCAACGCATGGAAGCCACAAATATACTGAGATCAACTACAACTTTAATGGATTTTAACAGGAATAATGATTATCCTCAAATTCCTATCAGCAACAACTCACCTGGGCTTTGATGCTTATTGACTTTGATGCCCATAATTCTGCCAGTAAAAACGTTTAGGCAGCCAGTGAGAAGCCAGAAATGATAACGTGATTTAGATGACTGGCTGCCCACATGAATAACAAGAAGGGAGCAAATTAAATGAACATTTTCCAAATAGCTTGAAGCATGAACATAATTCTGCCAAAGCATTTGGTGCATACTTGCAAGTAATACATTCAGGGAAAGGCAGGACTGGTTTGTAAGTAATTTGCTAAGGAAAAAGAATAAGCCTAAGCAACGAGTTTATAATGTAATTTAGGGGCTTAATGAGGTAGATAAGCATCTAGTGGGAGATTTATGCTTCTGTGCTTTTGAAAAATCCAAAAGGATGTCCAATTTATAACTTAAGGTTGCTAAATACCTTTAAGCTTTTATCTTGGTTTCAAAATAAGTGTACATTTGCCACGAAGAGCTTGACCTGAGTGAGTGTATAGTGCATACCTCTTACCAGTCCATACAGGTGTGGGCAACAATGTGACACATATTCTGCATCAGACAGGTTCATATCCCTACAATTGTAGAAACACAGCAGTAAATGATAAAAATGGCTTTCCAGAAAAAAATATATCAATCCCTCCAAAACAGCACTGGGGATATGAATTGAAGGGGAGTCTGTATCCCATTATATCTTGTAGTATTGCATAGAAAAGACTTGAAATTATGGCAGGGCTATACATAAGGGAAAATGAAAAGAAGAAAGAAAAGGTTTTGTGTACAGTTTATATTTTAAAAAAGGGGGTTTTGCAGGACAAAAAGTAAGAGAGAAATAGATTCCATTTTGTAGATGTGCTCAAAAACTGAAGGGGTGCAAGTAGATTGTCCCTAGCAGAATAAATTATTTCCTTCAGTAGGCAGAGCCTGAACATGCAGTTGAAAGAAAGCAGTCTTTCTTACAGAAAATTAATTCCAGTCTTTATTCTAGATGTTAGAGTTGAAAAGTTGTACACAGAAAGAAGACCTCAAGAACATAATTTCTACAAAAAATTCTAGATAGTTCTTAATAGGATCTGCCTACACACAAAACCAGGTTTTTTTCTGGTGCAGATCCTGATTTTTTCTGGCGCAGATCATTTCAGCATTGTTTCAGCTCATCTTTGACATGTAGTTTAGGTAACCTGAACTATGCCACTTAAAATCAAAATGCCTATGCAGACTTTTATATCCCCACTGACTGGACCATCATAAAGAAGCAAACCAACACTAAAAGATCCAAACATTTGCTTTCTTTAACTGTTAACCCTTTACCAGTAGTTTCTTTCAGAAAGACATTTATGTAAGAGAGATTTCATATAAGGGCATCAAGGTAGATCACATACACTTTTTTAGCCCCCTGGGTTTTTGGGTATTTGGGGTTTTTTTGTGTTGTTGTGAAGTTTTTAATTATTAGAAACCTTTCTTCTGCAGCAGAAATTAAGTTTTTCCACAACCAACTTCCCTGGAGAGCTTGTGCTTGCCCTGATGAAGTCTACCAACACCCTCTGGGCTGAATGACCCACCTCTTCCCCCCACTCAGTGCCAGTATTGTCCAGTGTGATTGATAAGGGGTCAGGCTGTGGGCTGGAGGCGTGTTTGCAGTGCACGAACATCTGGAAGTCATTCCTGGCTGGAGTGAACCGTGAATGCACTAGGCAGACAGGATCTTCTGTCTCTCTGTCTCAGCCTTAGCTGCCTCCGATGGCCAGATAATGAGAGCACTACTGTGAGTGAAAGTGTTTATGTGTTTATGTGACCACAGGTATGTGCCTCTTTGCCACTGACTTTTTCTGTGCTCTGCAGTGAGCAGGGACATCGTGGGGACAGGGCAGAGATAGAACAGCTTGCCAGAGCAGTATGATAACCACCAGCTCTGGGACTGTGTTGACCTCATTTTCTCCTATCTGTTGCAGCAACATGTTGCTTGTTTTCATTAGGGCTTTCTGCTTGGGAAACAACTTTGACCTAGAGTGTGTTTACAAGAAGTGGAGCATCAGCTAGCACTGTCTAGCCAAGTAGTGTTATTTTCTAAATGTTTTTCTTTTCCAATTACTTTTTGAATAAGAGCAGCATCTCTTGAGTTAACTGACCAATATGAAGCCTTTACACCAATTTAAAATCCACATAACATTAGAAGCCTTGCCAAGGTTCATATAACTATCTATGTTTCCCTGTTTGCGCTGTCCCACTGGACCAGAGCAGTGTACAAGGAAAGTACATTTGCTTCAGCAGCTAGAGTCGCACTGCTCATGGGGTGGATCTGCCTCAAAAATAGTCCTCAAAAACAAAAAGAGCAAAACACTTCTCTTGCAATTCCTTCAGGAGAGGCAGGGCCTGGGTTATACCTTCTGAATGTCATCACTGAACAGTAACAGTCTTGAGAGCAACAGTGGAAAAAATACTACCCAGCAGGTTTTGAGGGCTGCAATTTGGTGACACGCCAAGAAATCAACATATCTTAGATATGTGCATGGCCCTTGTGACCACAGCCACTGAACACATCATGAACTTCAACATCCTTGTCCCCACAGATATTCTGCAGGAGCCCTGCCACTACTCCTTCTGACCCATACAATGACCCCACAGTTGTGCCTATGATGGTGTTTAAGTGCAGCCCTGTAGCCAGAGTTAGGGCCCATCACCTCACTGGCCCATTGGAGCAGCTTTGGGTGTATGTCTGGGGTCATCCCAGCACACCCCAGGAGGAGCAATGGGAAGAGAAACAAGGTACCTCCTGCTATCTTAATCTGGATGCTTTGCACGGACAGAGTAGATGCTTTGTACTAGGTACCTGAAGCATACCTGGAGGAATGAACCCCAGTTCTCCACTGGAGCTTGCACAATGTCTTTTGTTTTTTTAAGAATCAGGAAGAAGGTTGCTTTTCTCCCTGTGCAGGTTTGGGAACTTGTAAAGATATTATAGTTATCACACAAAGGGCAATGAGAAGTATCTGAAATGCAGAAGAAGGATCATGAATCAAGGTTGTGTTATAACACACAGTTCAGTTAACTTAGGGGTTGTAATCTGGGTTGTTTTTAAGGCCACTGAAACTTCTCACTGGGAAATGTATATCTATGGTAATGTAAACTCTATGCAAATATTATGTATATTCTAAGCTATACAAAAAAGATAGTGACTGAATCTTTCAAGACCTACTCTGACTCTCCCAAGTCTGCTGTTATTGATACTAGTTGCAAGCCCTCCCTGATCTCATGAACTAGCTGTTCATAGAGGAGCTACCTAGACCATCCATGCTTGTCATGCACATCCTGCCCCTCGACAACCATTAGAATTGCCATTTGGAGCATTTTTGCAGATGGGATTTTCCCTGGCTGACAACACAATTTCTGTGATTAATAGTAGGCAACCCTGCACCACCCTGACGGCTGCCTGACCCTAGCCTTTTCAATACTAGCCTCCTCGCTTAAGCAGGTTCAGTTTTGCCAGCACTTTGCTAGTAGCAGCTGATGTTTCGCCCGTGGAAGTTCGAATTTTTGCTAACCGTGCTGGAGTCTGCCCTGTGTTTGCACTGATTGGAAATCTCCAGGCTGTAGATAGACATTTACAGGCCCCAAGCAGCTGCAGCTCATAACTGTAGCTACAGTTGTTACTGGTCTGACTTGTAGCTGGCAAGGAGGAGGATATTAAAATCCCATAAAGATACTATCAAATTAGAAAATACTGTACAATGTGCTTTTGTTTCTTTTAAAGATGAAGAAACCAGATGAGAGAAGACTTAAGCTCCCTCTGTGCATATATGTAGAGCGGAAAGAAATTATATTTAACTGACCCCTTGATGATAGGACTTGATACTTTACTGTATTTAATCATGTATGGAAAGGACAGTTGCACTTTTTAACAGCTGCTCTTACTCTGAGCTTCAAGGGGCTAAAGAAAAGATTGGGCTTGGTCAGGGATTTATTCCCTCTCCCTGTCCCACAAAAGCTGCATTTTTCATGACTTTTGGAGTTCCAGGGGGAAAACAAAACAAAACGAAACAAAACACATTATTTATTGTGTTCAGTACTCTGCTGCTCTTTCAATAATGTCATGGCAGTATAGGTGGAAGCAGATGGCAGAGAGAGAAAGCAGGCCCTGCTGGTGTGAGAGCATAACCTGCCAGTTTTGGGATCCCCATCGGTGGGGCTCATCTTCGCCCAGACACAGAGGAGACCTCTTAATGACTTCCTGGTTTAGAGTCTGAATAGCAGTGTGTTTTTTTATTCTGTTTCAAAGAATTTCAGCCCTTTTTCAGGGAGAAAACTGACCACAGCATTGTTGTTGTCGATACCTGACAGTTTTCAGCAGTCAGATTGCACACAGGACAAAGTGGGATGATTAAAGGACTGGACTCATCCCAGCCCATAAAGAGGCTCTTTCTCAACAGAGTCATATCCTGGTGTCAGAGTGCTCTGAGCTGCCCATCTATGCCAAAACTCAGGTGGGATGGTCGGATTGTGGTAAGTGTAGGGACTCACTTTCCAACCTAAACATGGTGGAGGATAATTTCTGATTTCAACTTGAGCTTCTTTATATTCCTGATAAGTCTGCCAAACATAAGTTCAGAAGCGCCTGACAGATTTAGAAATATAAAAGGAAATTTGGGGTATAAACTTTACCAGAATATGTATGATGCTGCTATCAGTATTTTAATTAAAATGCAAATTAAATAATTACTTCATTTGGTCCTGTTTCACCAGTAACATTCAATACGCATTAAGTATAACTGAATGCTACCATTTAAAAATTATTCAAATTTAAAACCAACCTTCTGGAGAAGAAAGAGGTAGAGTATTCTAACAACTGCTTCTACACTTTGAGCATCCAGGAAGACATTAATTTTAAACATCCAGATTAGAAGGTGTTGTATCACATGACCCAATATTAATGAAAACAACCTTTTTGAAAACAGGTTATTGAAAGTATTCGGCATTTAAAAAGTCATCTTAATAAGGAGATACAATTTGTACAACATCTGAACTGTAAATGCAAAGAATGATGTCTGATTTCACTTGTTAGGTGCTAGTATCATTCATGTTAATGTTAATGGCAATTGTACGTGGGAAGTATTTCTTTTAATTTTAAGCTTTAAAATGAGCAAAAGGGAGGAAGCAGCTCTAATTGCTTTCCCACAGTAATACTGAGAAGGCCCAGTGCTTAGTGTAACAGAGCAGCTAACATGTCAGCCTTATGGCTTCTAGGTAAAGCTGTAGTGCATTCAGACTCCAGTTCTCACCAGAACTCACAAACCTGATGTATTGCAAGCATTAAACCATCATGCTATTTGTTAAATTAGTTAAATGCTATTATTTAAATGATCACTGGGAACATTTGTCTACACACATGGGTTCTTCAGAAACATAACTTCACTTACTCTGATTACAACTGAGAGTGCTTGCTGTGTAAAGGCAATGGGCACAAGATGCTTTGCTCCTTTGAGTAATAATCTTTCTATTTAAGTAGTGCTTGTAGTTATGCATGTAAAACAAATGCAGTTGCCTACTTCACATCCATGTAGATACTGATATGCAGTGAAATGACCTAAAAAGTGTGGTCAGGAAGCCTCCCAGTGATACTCCCATGTCAATATTTTTGTGCATATCTACAGATACTCAGAGACACTCTGACATTTTGTCCCAGTCTGAGTAATTCTGTGATTAAGTTTTTGTGTAAACCACATCAGTCTTCATCCTTTCACAAACACACTTTCATTTATACCTTTATAATTATGAGAACATCTAATGATCTTTAACTGACAAAATTATATTGGTTAAAGAAATATGTTTTGATAGCAATGCATAATTCAGTTCTGGTGCTGAATATAACAGGAAGTTCCAGAGGCCAAAAGTGTGCCAAGACCATTTTAAAAACCCAGATATTAAATAATATAAAGATAAAAAATACCCCAAATGGTCATAGTTGGTTATAATGAAAATATTGGAAGAGCATTTGACCTGATTTTATCTAGCTTAAAACCATCTCTCTTGTAAGAGCAGAAGGAGAGGAGGAGGGATCTATGTTAAGAAGATGCAGTCTAAAGCCAATCATTCTTAGTTGCTTGACACATCAACTGCTAGGGAAACATGTCTGTTCTCCTTTGAAGAGCTTCCCCTGACCACATCTACAATGTTGCTTTTTCTGCTGCTTTTCTTTCAAACACAGAAATTCCATCCTGAAGGAAAGACCTTCCAAAGAGAAGTAATAAAGAATATTGTTATCAGTTTCATCAAATGCTCCACCACAATGCATTGTGAAGTACAAGTTTGTTTTGGTAATGTATTGGAAGTTCACTAAGTTTCTATTTATGCAAAACCTACCTAAATCAGATATGAAAGCAGCTGTTTAGAGCTGAGCAAAAAGGCTTTTTTTGTTTGTTTGTTTGTTTGTTTGCTTTTATTTTGTGGAGAATATTTCTAGAAAACTGCAGAGTTTTGGATAAACTGGAATAGATAAGAACACTCCATGCTTAGAGCTAGATCCAAATATTAGTTGCAGCCCAGGTAATTTTGGGAGAGAGGGAACAACATGCATAACACTTCAGTTTAGATCCTAAACACAGATACATGATCGTGCATCTAAACTTTTCTTCCCTCTGGGGCTGGTGGGAAGAAATGGGCACTGTGAGCAGTCAGATATTTGGGGCCTGGCTAGACATTTGGTGAGCTTTGGGAGTGCCAGGGTCTAGTGATGAGTCCTTGCTTGATGCACTCTGCCTTCACTGCATGCCAACCTTAATAAAACATCCCTATATGCAGTTCACGGGAGAAAAGAAAGTCTGTCCTTGCTTCTCTGGGACTGTCCCTGGGGTCTTCTCCCCAAATAGAGAAGCTCAAATTACTTTTTAGTGGGGCACAAGGACTGCTCTTGCTTCCCATTTGTGAGCATCGGGGCTGCTGGTGGAAGATTCTCAACAGTTTTGCACATTCATTAACTCAAAATTCATCCAAGTTATGCATAAACCATATGAGATTATACAAATGTGTCACCAAATAGCACTAGAGAACCATTTTGCCATGTTGATGGAAGTATTACGAAAAACAGGGACAGGTACAGCAATTTGGTGAATAATTTTTTTCTGTGGTAAATAGCTGTATTCCTTGACTAATGGTTTCAGTGAAAAATGTGCAACTAGATTTACAATTTTTAATGATTGATTTCTGCTGCCATATTAATGTTTATTTTACATAGTTTTTCCTGCCCTCTTCATCACACAGAATTTTTTTTATAAGCAGAAAGATGATGGATGTGCTTGAACTGGGAATATGCAAAAAGGCAAAAAGGTATCCACAACTCAAGCAGAATACAAAATAAGAAAACGCTTACTGAAGTTCCAAGAATTCAGATAAGATCTAATCACTATTCCTAAAACTTAATTTTTCTCACCTGTTCTTTCATGGTGCTGCTAGCTGTTTGGATCCAGGAGGTAAATCTCTGGTGAATATAAATTCCTAATATTAGCAGCTCTATCTTTATTGGAGTTCTTAGATTTGTATATTCACAAAGTAGCCCTAGTCTTGGACTGTCTCACTTCTATCTACATGATTGAATCAGAAAACAAGGGAATAAAAAAATTATTTTATGGTTTCCATCTCTGGTTCTGTTCCTGGAAGGTTACAGTTACTCTGGCCTCATGCTAAGCACTTGATGGTCTAAAACACAACCCAAGTGTATGTGAAGCCATAGACAAGTATTGCATGCCAAGAGCTGTGTGATCACAGCCTATTGTAAAAACAACACATGGAAGAAGTGGAAGCACCACTGTCAGAGATAGCCTTTCCCTGGCATTTCTTGTTTTCTAGAAGGAACCTCCTTTGACCTGCCATTTCATAGGGAAGCCCTTCCTGCAGCAGAGTGCATTGAATGCTCACAGAAAGATTTAAAAAACACCATTGATTTGATTGATTGAAGGCTCACATGATTGAGGCCGCAGCCTCGGTCCAGAACACATCACACAGAGGATGGGTAGTGTTGCCTGTACAAGGTGAGCAGTACTAGTTGTTTTTGCTGATAAAAGAGGCTTATGAGTCGTTTTATTGCTGTTGCTTCCCATCTCAGGTATCAACACATGGCCTGGAGATGCCGTTGCCATGAGAAACTTTGCAAAGCTGCAGGGTCAAGTTGGTGCTGTGTGCTGGGATCACTTTAAAAAACATGATGCCATTATAAAACAAGACACAACTAAAGTATGAAGCTGTGAAACCCTGTCATTTGCAAGGCTGTAATATGCATTAATGTAGTGAAAGAGAGAGCAACTTTGATATTATGGTGATAATGTGCACTTACGGTATTTCTCTGGGTGGAAATAGACCACAACTCTTTATTTTGACAAGGGATAATATACATCTTTGAGAGTGCCTATAAGAGAAAATATAGCTTGAGATGTGAAGTAGTCCAACATGCAACAGAAAGCTGACAACATCTGCTGAGGTGTTATGTTTTCTTGTGTGAAAAATACAACTCAGGTGTAGCAGAAATCTTTGCAAAGGTCGCACCACTTCAACAGAAAAACACTACCTAGGGTAGAACATTGTCTATTTATTTATAACAGAATTAGGAACCAACAATGTATTATTCATGGTCTTTAGTGTATCCAGAGTGTGTGTTTCTTTAGCTGCTATAAATACAAATTCAGCTTGCCACACACAGAGCACTTCATCTGAATCTCGTCAAATGAGTACATTATTTACATTTTATCCCATCTTAAAATACGGCTTTCTCTTCTGCAATTTTAAGTGCTGCAGCAATGCCACACCAACACAAGGGTGGGTTCCTAGCACTGCGGTCCAGATTCTTTTCTGTCTACCATGGTATCAAATTGGAAAGCCTTCCTCCTTATCGTAAGTGGCATTTGGACTTTCCATCCTCAAAATGAAAATCAGGGTCAATCTTTTTATAAAAAATCAAGATGTCAACCTGAATTGATTAACCAATTTTCCCCAATTTGTCTTCTCTTCTCTTCTCTTGTCCCCCCGCCCTCTTTTCTGCATGAGCAGTCACAGAGTCATCTGTGTAATTATTCTGACAGTAATTTCAAGAATACAAAAATAAATTAAGTAGTCCTTCTCCCTTTTTAGGTCTGGAATCTCATGTTGAATATATGGTACCTTTCAGGAATGTACAGCATAGATACTACCATTTTTATCTGCACTTGGTAGCACTTACTCCTTTTCACAGATACACAAAATGCAAAAGACTGTTTGTTTCCATCTCTATTTTTTTTTTCCAAGTGTAAACTGAACAAGTCCTTTTACATCTCTTGCTGGTTAGCAGCCAATGTAAATGCTTATGCTAGGAGAACAAGCCCATTTCCTGCCCTTAAGGCTTTTTTGTTTATCCTAGGGCTACTCACTGCCACTGCCTGCCCCTGACAGACTATTAACCCCTGTTTCTAACAGGAGTATCAGATGTGGGTTTCTTAAGCAAATTATTGGTTATTTCACCACATGTCGTTTTTGCAGTTAAATGTTTCCAGCCTCTCAGAACATTCCACAGAAATAACATCACATTTTCCTCCAACCTGTTAATTAGCATAATTATTTATCAGCCTGAAAACCACAGGCTGAGTTGGTTAAGCAGCAGACAGGTATGCATCGGACAGTGGGCCATGAGACCTGAAAGAGTGGTGAGAGGAGGGAGCTGTGGGAAGGCATGCTGTTTGCATTTCCCTCCACCACTTTCTCTGAAGAACTCTCCAGCTGATAAGACACATCCCTTTTTCACGCTGCAGGCGAAGGGTATTTCAGAGTTACTTGTCTGCCAAGATCTACCCAGCTGTAATAGGGAGATCTGACTCCATATGATCACCCCAAAAAAAAGAGGTGATTCACCTTCTACTACCCGTGGCAAATAGTCCAATCCTCCCTTGGCATTAGTTTGCTCTTTGTGCACATATCTAATCTCCCTCACTGAAAGGAAGGACAAGATTGCAACATTTATAAGGCTTCTAGGATGTAATCTGTTCAGTTAACATGTGAGATAACCAAGAGGATCCTTGTCCAGTGTTGTGCATGCAATATTCACCTTCTGGTCAAAAAACATAGCGCCTTGCAGCATACATTACAAGCAGCAGATCCAAACTATTCATTAAATACCAATAACAGATGAAGTACAAAATAGGTTGATACATTTGAAATGTTCAGGTGACCCCACTTTTTCAACCTGTAAATGCAGATGCAGAAGGTCTGTCTTGGACCTGAGCAGATTAAGTCTCTCTCGCCCCTGGGCCCTGTGTGAGTCTAGTGCTAGAAGTGTTTGCACAGGTCCCTGTATGGGGTGAATTGCACTCAACTTTTGAAAGGTGAAGCACTGTAATTTTCTAACTGAATGTGTCTAGCCTGCTTTTATAGCTCCAGCAAGCCCTGTACCTGTGCCAGCAGCTGTACTGTGATTTATGCGTACGTAGTAATTGAAGGGATTTAATGTAAAAATTAATAATAGCAGTATGGAACAGGGATGGATATGCTTCTAAGTGTCTGCACTTAAGCTTAGTGCTGCAATGTTTTGTTTTTGTTTTATTTTTGTTTTTGTTTTTTTCTCAGACTTCAGAAAACTGTAACTTGGACAAATGAACTAGAACATCCTGTGTCCACAGTTCAAGCACGCTGCTTTTCCTAAACAATATTCAGGACATCCAACTATATTCCCAAGCATTTGAGTTCATTTGCAAGCCTGTAGACATAGCAGGAAGTATCCAAGACTAGAAAGCCATACAGGACAGTGATCTCCTAAGTAGCCCCTTTGCTTCAGCATTGATAAGGATGCTGAACAGGTTGGTGGCTCTTGGGTGTACCTAAAATTACTATAAAATAAATGTCACAGCACAGTGTGGACCAGTTGTCCACATGACACGTTAGTTGTCATTAGTTACCTATTAGTCATTAAAGTACAGTGCATTAGAACACTCTACTTAATAAACAAGCAGACAGCACTTCATTTACTTCAGAGGCTGTAATCATTAATGGTAGCAGTTAATCAACAGTTTTCAAAATCTGTTTTGTTACCTTACCTCTGATGAGGGATACTAATCTGTGAACACTACTGGAAGTTTAAAGTTTTCATGATATGCAAGGGGCTGTGCTAGTCGTACTTGCAGTTGGTTTTGCTTTATCGTGTTAGTTCCTGTTATACACTGCAGGCCAGATGGCAGCAGGCTGACACGACTTTAAATATGCGGGTGAAGAAACACATGGTGCTGTGAACAATGAGTGCAAGGCCTATTTCTCCAGATGCTTGGGAAGATGCTTGATACAATAAAACTGGCATACTGACATTTTAAGTGAGCAGTATGGTATCTTCTCTGTTGCTCGAATGCATCACACCACAAATTGTAACCATTCAACACAGACAATCTCGATGAAACACATTCAGGTCTTAATGTAAGACCTCTAGGTACCAAGCCTGGGCTCATGGAGCAAAAATAGGTATGCACACTACCAAATGTTGAGAGAAATGCCATAAAGAGAATGGAGAGAAGTGAAAAATCTTACCAAACTGGCCTTTGGCAACTGTATTTCTCAGACATTCACTTGTGCCTGTTTTAGAAGGAATAGAAGGGTTTTTAAAAATTATTATAATTTTTTGCTGACTTAGACAAGAAGGAGCCGTCTGTCAACAAATAAGAAAGATCATACCTATTATGTTCTTAGAAACCAGCTTCAAATTATCCAGCAAATTATCTTTTCTTGTAGACATTCATTCACTCCTTCACCTTTTAATGTATTTTTCCCTCTTGCAAGACAAAAATTATGATTTTTCCTTAAATACCTTAGTTGCTACCATTACTTTTTCACTCACATTCTGTTAACCATCACAGCAAGCTAAGGGTGTCAGTGAGAACACATTCATTTAGGCACAAATTTTTGCTGTTTCTAGAATGACACACATGGGTTGCATTTTCTCACAGGAGGGAAGAAATATTGATTTAAGCTCTGTGCCCAAATTCCTGCAGAAACATAAATTTCTCTGGATCAATGGCTAAACCCAATAAACTTTAAAGAAAAATCCTACTGATTTCAAAAGAAACTAGTTGTGACTGAAAATGAATTTTCAGTAAATCATGACACCTTCAGGCTCTGCTAGATCTCCTTGCCAAAATTCCCCAGATCAAGCAATGCAAGCTTGCTCTGTGCTGCAATTGCATCTGCAGTGACTCACATGTACCAATGGATATCTGGAGCCCAGATGTTATGTGAAAGGGTGAAAATATCACACTGGCTCAGGGTCTATTCTTTCACATTACTCCCTTGATGATTCCTGCTCCCCCACTCCCCACAATGTAATTTAAAGAGAGAAGAGATGATAAGGTTTCAACATTTCTCCTTAGGAATCTGTGGCATTCACTTGTGGCTGCAATAAATAGGTCCTTTAATGCCATCAGCAGCTCGAAAGAATTTTGAATGCATACTGGACTATAATCTCTTAACCACTTTCTCTGATTTCCAATTAGGCCACTTTTCCTGCATAGGTTTTGGATTTTTTCAGGATAATTTCAACTGGACGATTTGGTAACAATATGTACTATTGAGGCAAGATCAAGACTTGCATTTTGCTATACCAAAGAGGTAAATACACATTCCTTTTAGTGACATTGGCAATAACAGCTCATCCAAAGAAGGTTTTTTACCCTTTTCTCCCCTTAGAAGGCATTCTATTCCTCCATTTAGACATAGCTTCCTCATGGGCTACATAAGTAAGGGTGATGTAGCCAATACAGTCAGTTTTCCTGTAGACTTGCAGTGGAAATTGTCTTTACAGAAGCCACAGGCATCAGGATGGGACAGATGAGATTAAATTTTCAAGCTTCACTTTCTTATATGAAATCAACAGCTTCTGAAGTTGGAAGTGAGAGTTACTGCACTTTGGATTTCTTCTTATGGTTTTCCCCATGTAAATACACTTTCATACACCCTACTCTTTAGCAAGGTAGCAAAGAGCATAATTTTACACACCTGCATTATCCATTGTCTTCCTGAGCAGTCATTAGATGACTGCTAGATGATGGAGAGCAAAAGATGCATCTCAAAGAGCCATCCTTTTAAAGAGATTTGGACCTGCAGTCGGGTGACTTGCCTGAGTGAAAACTCTCAAATGAGGCATGCCTTCCCGAAATCTCTGTTGTCACTCAGGTTTTGTCTCAATCCACCATCAGTCAGCAGGAAGTTGAGCCAGGGCAGGTCATGAGGCAGTATTTCAGCTCCTCAGGAAGCACATGAGAGCACACAGGATAAAAGATCTGACCTTAAAGAGCGGCAGCAAAAGGAAGCCTGCTCACACCATTGCCTCACACAGAGAGGGAAAAAAAGAAGCTTCAAATCGCAGTGGCAGAAAGCTGGGGGAGGATAAGTAAGATCCAGGCAACAGCCTCCCACCTGCATCTTCCAGGTAGCCCACAGTCCCTACTGTGGAAGCACCCTATGATGTTCAGGTATCATTAGCTGCCTCCTGCCCTCCCCAAGGTCCCTAGAAGCGAAGCACTCTAACCAGCACAAAACCCACACAAGCCCCTAGAACCTAACTATAAAGCATCTCCCAGGGAAAGGGCTCTGGCTCTGTTTTACAGTTACCACTTGCTGTTGCTCTAATCATATGGTCCCATAAGTGACCTGTAAACTCAATCCACCTGCACAGACAGCAGAATGCGGCACAGGTTTTTTCCAGTTTTTTTTAGTCAGACTTTATTCCATAATGACATAGGATCATAGCATCACAGAATCATAGAATCATTTTGGTTGGAAAAGACCTTCAAGATCATAGAGTCCAACCATCAATCCAGAGCTGCCAAGTCCACCACTAAACCATATCCCAAGGGCCACATCCAAACATTTTTTGAACACCTCCAGGGTTGGTGACTCCACCACTTCCCTCAACAGCCTGTTCCAATGCCTGACCACCCTTTCCGTAAAAAAAATTTCCTAATATTGAGCTTGAACTTCCCCTGGTGCAACTTGAGGCCATTCTCTCTTGTCCTATTGCTCATCACCTGGGAGGAGAGACCAGCCACTGACTTGCTCCAGCCTCCTTTCAGGGAGTTGTAGAGAGCGGTAAGATCTCCCCTGATCCTCTTCCAGACTAAACAAGCCCATCTCCCTCAGCCACTCCTCATAAGACCTGTGCTCCAGACCCTTCACCAGCTTTGTTGCCCTTCTCTGGACTCGCTTCAGTACCTCAATGTCCTTCTTGTAGTGAGGGGCCCTGAACTGAATGCAGTATTCCAGCTGTGGTCTAACCAGTGCCAAGTTAAGTGGAATTATTACTTACCCAGTCCTGCTGGCCACACTATTTTGATACAGGCCAAGATGCCATTTGCCCTCTTGGCTACTTGTGCACACTGCTGGCTCATGTTCAGCCGACTGCCTACCAGCACCCCCAGATCCTTTTCTGTCAGGCAGCTCTCCAGCCATCCTTCCCCAGAGGGCATCTTCCTAGCTATTTTATTATACCATACATTTTATATTTGCATGAAAGAGAGTTAATTTTTTTTTCACAGAAAAACCTACAGCTCTGGTATTATTACTCACCATGGGTACAAAGCTCTCTAGCCTTATGCTCTTTAATATACAAAAATAAAACAATAAAACATTAATAATGTTTGTTAGTTAAGATTAGCTAAGTGAAAACTGGCACTCACTGCTGTATTTCAGCCAGAGAGGCCCACTAACTTTCATTTTCTTCCTCTTTTTTCCTCCACACTGATAAAATATTTAAAAATAAAATAATAATAATAAAAATCATACTCTAGAAATCTCTTCTCTAAAGACTTTCAAAACTGGTAGAAACGTATCTATCTTGATTGTAAATCCTCCCATTTAGATGCTTGTTTTTTTGAGGGGATGGTTTTTTATAGACTTTAGAAAATTGGAAGCCAAAGCAAGTTTAGAATAGAAACTAAATAGTACAGCAGTTGGTGGTAAACCCTAAACATGCCTGAACTCCTGTTGCTCCAGTAAAATATTTGACTTAGTAAGGTTGAAAAATTTGAAGGAGTCACCATGTTATTTAATACAGTACAAATAAACTTTCTAATTAGTACTTTTTCTGTTTATTGGTGAAAGCTCCTAAAACACAATTTGTAATATTTAACTTTTCTTTCTCTCTGAGAAATCAGACAGGGACAGGCAGCCTGAGAAGCCTCCAGCAGGCTGGGGGAGCTACAGGAGCAAGCTCCCTGGGACCCCTGAGCCAGCCAGGCACCGTGCCAGTAACTCAGCTTCTCTGCTGTTGATGCTATTGCTGTTTTATCCCCAGCAGTGCAAGTGGAGAACAGGGTGTACTGGCCCTAACTCCTGTGTACTGGCTTGTGTTGGTTTTGCTCTGACCCTCGAAGTTATTTAATCTGTGTGTGTGTGTGCGCGTATGCTTAATTTAGTACAAGTCCGAATTCCTGCTGGAGTGCTGGAGCCCAGCATTGCTGCAGCGACTGTAATGACAAACAGCGGCTGCACACAGCAGTTTGTGGCTGGTGCAGTCGGTCCAGGCCCTTGCCTTGGCAGCTGCACTGCTGCAGTACTCTTCCCTTCTCAGACCTCTGCTAGACATGCCAGGAGCACTGCTCCATGACCTGTTATGGGGTCAAGTGCTTTCCAGGCGGTTTGCAGATGAAGTAAAGGCTTTCCTCTCAAGAAGCCTGAACTGCTGCTTGGTTAAAATCACCAGCAGTTTTCAAACTGGTGAAGAGATCTTGAGTGTCATCTTGCTTCTAATATTCTTTCACATTTCTTTCTGCAGCATTTGTCCAAGAGAGAGCAGACTGGCGAGGCTGAATGCAATACATGCTCCGACTACCAGCATGCAGGAATTTTAATGGCAAGAATAATAACTAATTTGTGAGCCCACAAGAAACCTTATTTTAGAGTTGAACAACACCTTCCAATGTATCCAGGAAGCAGTGATTTAATTCTATGAATATTTCAGTTATCCTTATTTCAATATTCAGATCTACAGGGACTCAAAGAAATAAAGAAAACTGATACAGTCATGAACTTGGTTGCATGTCTACTGCTTTTGTGATCAACCTTTGCAGATTCTGCACTACTCAGCAATTACCAGGGTCTGTAGAAGAGTGTGAAAAATTTCCTTCTGTGATACTCATCACCGCAGACATGTGTCAGTCAGGGTACAGGGAGGTGTGACATCAGGGTACAAGCTCTGACTGGCAGCACTTTGCTGGTCAAAGCCCTTAGGGGTAGATGTGCTTATGCCAGTGAATTGATGCTTCTGTCAGAACACATTCCTTTACTTAAAATAAGTTTTTGCCACTTCTTTACAAGCATAGTACTTGTCTCTGTGCTGGGCATGACTTAGTACAGTTCCCCCATGCTGGTAACAAATTTCTCATGTAATTTTAAAAAACCCACTTCTTCCAGCATTTGCTTTAGACCTGTGCAGTTACAGTAGTGAGTGCTCAGAGTGACACAAAAGAGTGGGGCTTTCTTATCTATAAGGTCTTCTATATTTATCTTCTTATATTGTATTATTTTACACTATGTTTTCTTTTCTGGCCAGAAACTGCATGTATAGCTGAGACAAAGAGAGTGGAAAACTGCCCAGGTTGTGAAGCATGGCTTTGCTATCACAGAGTCATAGAATCATTGAGGCTAGAGGAGGCCTTAAAGGTCATCCAGTCCAATTGCCTACCTACATCACCACTAAACCTTATCACTCAGCGCTATGTTATGCCATGGCTCTGTATCGAGAGATTTAGAAGAAACTGAAGATGTATATGGCATACTGCCAAAAAACATTCCAAAAAGCTACCCAGGCAATTTGTCTTATTGGTGAAGATTTTAAATCACATTTGATGAGCCATGTGAAGAACACATAGGGTTTCATATTTAATAATGAGTCACACTTAAAAGTTGGGAGTTTTCACGTCGTATACATCTTTCACCTGCTTATACAGGTATTGACGGGAAATCTAATCTGAATTTTGTTAGACCTGTTAACCTTCTACACAGCATTTCAAAAGCTTTGTTGCTAGGCAAATTCTGATATTACAGAAGAAATGGAAATAAGAAATAAATTTACTGTAGCCAGTTTCAATGGCACTGCTTTGATATGAAGGTTGGATTAAGGCTGGTTCTTACATTCTTTTGAATAGCTAGCTCACTTACTCCTACCAGGTGCTAACAGGCAATTTGACACTATTCCACACAAATATGCAAGAACAAAATCAGTTTCCCATGCAAAGACCAATTTACTGACATTTCCATCCAGAATCCTAAGGAAAGTATAATCTGGTTGGCCAAAGACTAGAGGCATAAGATACTTCTGCCCCAAAATAAATAAATAAATAAATAAAAGCTTTTTCAGTTCAATCACAAGTCTAAACTCTGTAGTGCAGAGGTCCTCTAAAAAATTTGTGGTGCATCTGGGCAAGCCAGAAAAGAGTCAGAACAGATTTTAGGACATGGTAAAAAGCCTTTGTAGATTTTAAGGAGTGGTATAAATATCTTTGCTATCTTTCTTACAGAATTGTAGTATTTTCTAGAATAAAAACATCTGTCGTGCTTAATTACATTTTCTTACAAACATAAAACTGGTCAAATTCTGCATCTGGCTATGCTGGGGTAAATTCAGAGTGAAGCCTGTAAACTCAGTAGAATAGCCTATAAAATCAGCTGAATTGATTCAGATTTGCCTACTGGTAATTTAGAGCAGAGGTTGAGCACAGTTGGATTCAATCTATGTAAAGTGACAGTCTGGAAAAATGGGAAAACAAAGTTTTGCCAAATCAATGGAGTGACTCAGAAAATGTTGCCAATGAATGATGGTCCTCTAAGAAGGCTGCTCACAGCAAAAGAAATGCCCTCTAGCCTTGCATCAAGACAGAAACAGCATTTTTGCTTGAATTCTCTCAATTAACTCAATGTTAAATCAGGTTTCTGAGGTAGAAACGCGGCATATTTCTTGAGGTCATTTTTTTTCTGTAGGACTTGGACAGCCTCTGCTTTGTGTACATACTTTTTTTAAAAAACTTTCATGTATTTTCAGGAAGTGATATCATACGAACATGCTGGTAAAATTAGCCTGAGGCTTTTACTCCATTTATACACCACAAAAGAAATCTTTGTCACTAATTACTTACAAACTTATTATTGGTCCCTTGTAACTGCATAGCCAATGATTACAGCAGAAAAACAATGATTTTATGTAGTTATGACTAAGTATCAGCACAACCCTCATATTATCAATAATCACTGTAATAAAGCTGGCTTATTGTTCTAGCATTAAGAGGTCCCAATATATAATTGATGCTTATGTTAACTGCAGCTGTGTTTCAGCCTAATATCATTTCTGGAAATACCGAGATAATAAAAAATTACTGGCTTTCATATGATACATATGTGCCAGAAGGGACAGTCTCTGGTTTTCAGACTGTCTCATTAGTAAAGTTGGCCTCTTCAAAAAGGACTCACATTTTAATAAATCTCAGTGCCAGTGCCTATCTTTCTCTCCAGAGAACTTTCAAAAGATACCAGGCACGTACCATTTTTTTCCCCAATAGTGTGTCATGGTTTCTTATTACAGAACAGTGCAAATGAGGTTACTTTTAAATGTATACATGCCACATATGAGACAAATAATGGTTAAAAAAAAGTTTAATTTCTTGTAGGACTTCAACCTCTGAGCTTGAACTTGATGCTCATCTGTCTCTTATTCTGCAATATTGGAATGTTTTCTGTATCAGATAAACCCAATTTTGATAAATTCAGCCCTACATTGACATTTTCTCTGGATCTGGAGGGCAAATCTAGGTTTAATTTTGGGGAAAGAAAACAGATGGTTTAATTTACACTTACCTTGCTTTGCAATGCTCAGGCAGGACTGATGGTGCAAAGCAGCTTTTCCTGAGAGGTCAGTCCCCAAGCATGCCTGCCCAGGTGCTGAAGCCTTTTCCGTGTCCAGAAGTCGCTCACATGAGCACCACTGCCTGGCAGCTCACTGGGGCTGAGAGTTGGGCCACCTGTACCTGCAGTGCCCACCTAACACTTGCAACAGAGAGGACGGGCAACTCCTGTAAATGGAGATGAGCCTGTGCAGCTTTAGTTACTCGCCTTTACTGAGTGCCAAGCAGATCCCATAAAAGACAACCCTGTCTAATGGCCCACCACTCCACACCTGCTTAATTTTGAACTTTGCTCCTGCCATCGTGTTGGTGTATGGTCGTGGTGCTAAACTGTTGCTGCTGCTTCTTTCACAGGTGAACTAGACATAAGGTACTTGTACCAGCTTGAGAAGGAGGCATACAGAGAAAGAATCTGTCATTTCTTAATGACACTGAAGAAAACATGAAAATGAGATAAAGTTTAATTCCACCTGCATTTTGCCACTTCACTGGAGCCAGGAATTCACTTTGCATGCCACCCCACATGACTCACCATAGCGTAACTTGCAGGCAGAGATGTGGCAGGAATAATGTCTGCAGAGCTCCTCACTGAGACTGTTGCATAGGAAGCTCTCAAAATAAGCAATTCAGCCTTAGGAAGAGTTTTCCTTCCTGACAGATCCATACCAAATGGGGACAAGAGAGGTGCGTGTCTCAAGCCAGTCATGTGAATGTCAGGGGGAAAGTTGGACTAGACTATATGACTGTAACACTGCTATAACTTTAAGGAAAAGCAACTTCTTTATAGCTGCAGGATAGCTACACAGTCTGGGTGAAGTGAGAACAGTATGCCTAACTTGCTGAAAATCCACCAGTTTTTCCCTTCTCCCCATGCTGTCTGGTTTAGTAGCATGAATCAACACACATGCAAACAGATAGACGTTTGTCTGACAAAGTTACTGTATTCAGGCAGGAATATTATGTCAACGAGAAGAATGTTACTGTCTTGATATTCTTATATGCCACGGGAAGGTTTCAGCACTTTCATTTAGATCCCCTCCAAAGCATTCTCAACTCCTAGAAGTCACTGCTGTCTTTTATATTAAATAACAGAACCAAAAGCAGCAATGAGGAAAGCATGCAAGCATATGCTTGTAGTTAATGACTCTATACACATGCTGAAAATCAAATGTATAGTTTGTGCTTTCCTGGATGCGGGCCAGAGAAGGCAGCTCAGAAAACGAAGTCACTAATGAGTATAGTGTACAGCTCACAGCACACTGCGGGAATCTTTTTCTTCACTGCTGTTTAGTACTTTTAAATGAAAAGACTGCAGTCTTTCTTTGGCGCACTAGTGTTTTGCACAGAAGGAAAATGTGATCTTTAAAGAGGTTTAGGTCATGACTTTTGAAATGAGAGTCACATTGGCACAGTTCTGATAATGACAATACCTTCACCTACCTTGTTCTCATGGACAGACATAGGTAAAACCTGTATTGCAAGCAGGGCAAACTGGGGTCCAGCTCTGCTTGTTGCCATTGCACCTTTTTTCTATGTTTCTTAATTTCTTATTTTTTTTGGTTGTGCATGTATAATGACACACAAATTGTCAATCACAACAACTGGTGCCCTTTTCCTGTGTTTCTCTCATCCCTTATGGCACTGGGAAATAAAAGAAGAATTTGTCCACCCTCTCAGGAAACATTTCAAACAATTAATAAATGAGTGTGGGTATTTCTTGCTCAAAGTAGAAATGCAGTTGGTATGGAGATTCTTTCTGGTGGATAAGGAAAATAAAAATAGTTTTGTTCATTTAATTTCTCTTACACTCAAGAAAAAAAAACCCAAAGAACCAGCATTTTTGCTTTAGATTTAATTCATTTTCCCTGGCTTATTATTTCAATAGATTATGGAAAGCATGAGAATTTGAGAACTCATGTTTATGAGAAGCCAGCATTTTTCTTGCCCTATGCTTCTTTGGATTATTCCTTCATGCAGAGTCATCCACATTTACTGCAGGCTTTAGTCCCACAGAACATAATGCGTGGCAGCAGACGTGGAGATCTAATGATTTTGTATATAGGGAGAGAACAGCACATGAGGAAAAAGACATGATATTTATATTACTTTTTGAATCCATCTGTTGACTTCAGCTGTATTAACCAGTTCAACTAGATTCTAACCAGGACCAAGCAGTGGGAAGGACACACTGATCAGCTGCAGGGTTGACCATAGCCTCAAGTTCAGGCAGCTGTGTAATACACAGCAAACACAATGCACAAAATTGAGATCAATGGAAAAACTGTAAGCGAAAGTCAGCATGCTTATGATTTCTAGTTTAAGCCAATACAACTGGACCAGGTCACATACAGCAAGCGATCACATCCACCTCTATTTAGAGTGTTTGCACGTGTCTGTGTACGGAAATTGCCTCTGAAAATGCCAGTTCCAGAAGCAGAGGAGCAGTCATGATACAGACCAAAACCCTGCATGAGACCAGGGTTGGACTAGATGATCTTTCAAGGTCCCTTTCAACCCCTAATATTCTGTGATTCTGTGAAAAACAAAGGACCGCCCTGTGGGCTTGATGAGCACCTGGGGCTACCCTTCATAGTCTTCATTCTACTAGAACCCCCTCTCCTCTGCCTCAAGGAAGAACAGCTTTGTCTCTTCAACCCAACTTCCTTCTGCTGTAATACTAAGGACTCAGAGAAACGCTAGCCTCACATAAGTCAAAGGTATTCTAAGCATGAATCTCTGTAATTCATGGAATTCTGGAAGAGGTTGCAGATCAAGTGATGTTCCAGTTTTCCTCTTAGTCTGATACAGCAGATTGAGAATTAGCATAACTACAATTAAATAAACCATCTTAGCCTGTTGCTGCAATGTCAGGGCAATGGACTTCTGCTATCTGAATACTCCTTTCATGTTACTTTCACACCTTTCCCCATCCAATTGCTTGCAAGGTTGCTGGTGCTCATTTTCAAAAAAGCCTGCATACGTTGCTTGTCTTAAAATCCAGTGCTTCAATTCACAGGTTTCTTTGTTCTGCTCCTGTGCTATGCCTTTTATAGCAGGGACTAGAGTGGGGATGGTGACCACCTCCAAACTGGAAACAATCTCACTCTGCCTTAGAGGCTGCTAGTTTAGGTTTTGTGCGCTGATCAAATGTAGTCTTGGTTCTGTGTTCTGGCTGAGAGGAGAAAATGTTTTGTCTTCAGGGACTCCATTTCTCTTCCAAAAGCGCAGGCTAAGATAGAGGGAGAAACCAAATGCAAAGGGAAAAAATGGTGAAGGAAAGCGGCAGGGAAAAGAAGGGGTGTGGTTGTATGTATTTAATGCATTATTTAGGTGGCAGATTAGAAATATCTGTCATCTTCTTAACACAGGGCAGTTTGGCTTTTTCTCTGGAGTATCTACCTGTTCTATGGCTGTAGTGTAGTTACAGCTACACTGCGCACCAAACTTTGCCCTTGGTAATACTTATTCAGCCTTGTTACTGGCTTTTACTTGTCCTGTTGTCTTACAGTTGCAATATGCACACAGCAGTCCACCTTTTCTTACTTGTCCTTTAGGTCTGCATGAGCTCATGGCTGTTAAGTGGTATTGAAGAAGCAGCTTACTTAAGTATTTAAAATTTCCCATTAATGTATTTGTTTTCTTGTCTTATGATGGCAGGCTAGCTGTTTCACAAGAGCTGACGCAGTTGGGAGAAGGAGGTGCAGTAGTGGTGATGCAATTGAGGGACAACAGACAGAAGGGGAATGTTTTATTCCTTAATCTTCCTGTTGCATATGACTTTCACCATGTTTAATTTTCTAATCTTATTTTTTCTGGCTTTAAATATTTTAAAATCATAAACAAATAAAGATTAGAAAAGTCAAACAGTCTGAGTCTACCTCTGTGTTAACATAGTGGATAGTTTCATAATCTAAAAGTTTATTTCTAAATAAGGCAAAGATGAGTTCTTCCCACAAGAGCTGGAGCAACAAAAATCAAAAAACGCTGCTGTTGTTGTCACTGATATGTGCTAGTGAACTTTATCACCATCTAGCAGGGTTTTGAGGCAAGAGACAGTTTCTGAGACGTGCAAGTAAAAGAAGTCATTGGCATAACATCATCAGGCCCCTGTGAATTGTCTTTGTGAGAATAAGTCAAAACTCTTCTCCCTGTGTCAGGCAGAAGAAGTACGACCTTCCCTTTGAATATGTTCATGGACATCTCGGTTGAAATCAAAATGTAATGAGCTGGTCTCCTTTCTACTCCTTCTTTTGTCCTTTTTTGTCTGATCCTTTTTCTCAGGAGCTCTTGGCATGTATCTTGTGTCACCTCATCTGTGGCTTCCTGGGGTGGGTGGGAAGATCCCGTTCAGAGCAGTGGTGTTTAACATAATCTGATTTAATTAAAATGATAATGTCCACCTGGATTGGTCAGAGATACAGGTGCACCAGAGTGGTTCTTCATGGCCCATGAAAGGTCTGCAATCAACTTTCATCAATTCAACTTTCATCTGTATCCAATATTTCACCTTTTCTAGACATTCTATTGTCGTCCCTAGCAAAAGTAATTTCTTTACAAGGTTCCTCCAAGGTATTCTGAAGAGCACCCATCTCATTATCATGATAAATCTCTTCTTGTAGCAAGTATCAGTTATTAGATGCAAAAGAAAAAATCTTGGCAGTCTTCTCTCTGGCACTTACACACCAGCATGCAGAACCAAACCATATATACTGAACGTTATAATGTTCTGAATACCCCTCGTGTTATTTTTTGCAAATGAAACAGAAACATTTTCCATTAACATTAATTTGCAAAGCATTGTTGCTTTGGCTGATATGAGAAAATATTTTTCCACAGATGGTAGATGAGGAAAGAAGAAATTAGATCCTGCTTTGCAAATGCACACTGCCCTGTACTCACAGGGGGATGGACTAGAGGCGCTTGTCACAGCTAGAGAGGCTGTGGAGTTCCCTTGTTTAAATGTTGGCAACACATTATTGATTAGCACCTGCTCCCCACATTCAAGTGGAACATTGTGAGTTTATAGATAATATAAAATGTTTCCTCAGGTGCAGGACCGAGGTGGTGTGTTTACGAAGTTATTGTTATGCTGGGAGCAAATTAATTCAAATGACTTGTGAATCTCTGGGGAGGCAGGAAATGGGAAGTACCAATTTCTATGAGGTGGGATGCACTTGGCCAAAATGGATTTTTGGTTACACCTCAAACTTTTCATAAGTTCTAAGATCCCACAGAGGCAGGAGTGGAGCCAGGGTGTGTCCCAGTGTTGCTGTTGCCTCAGTCTGTGTCTCAGTCTAAAACATGATTAGGTTCCCTTGCTCTTTTCCCCCTGCAAGCTTTCTCCTCTTCTGCTGTAATTCCAGCTTACTTATTTTTGGCCAGTGTGCAGTGGGAAGCTATCCAAACTTTTTCCACAGACTTTATTCTCCACACCGGCAATCACAGCTGTCATGACTTCATAACTATGAAACAGAACTGCAGGCGGGGGTAACAGGCCCCAGATTGTATTTGTCTGGCAGGAGATATAAAGTGACAAATGCAACCTGTGTAATGCTTGACCTCATGCTGTGTTATTGCAGAAAAACACTTTTATCATGCACACAAATCACTTTTTTTCCCTTCTTTTGCTTTTCATTAGCTCAGAAGGTCAGTATTTTCAATGTACTCTAACCACTAAAGAAAAAAATGTGTTCGCAAATGAAGTCCATAAATAACAATGGGTTATACTGACCCAGGCTGAGTACCTGTGGTCACAAGCTGGTCCTCTGAACACCATGGCAAAGCTCCCACTGGCTTTATTTGGGCCAAGAGTTCGCACTTAACCTTAATTTTCTCTGTAATAAATGGGATGCTGGTATTATACTCTGATGCAGGACACATGTAGATCTATTTATATGGCAATATAATATTATTGTCTTTTCAATGGAAACTGTCAGAAAAAATAATATGAAGAAATTACAGATAAATTAATTTTTTGCTCTGCTAATCCAGTCCTTCTGCATAGCTGCTCCATTCTGTTTCCAGTCACTTCTATTGCAGCTGAAATCTTCCAACTCTGTATCTTCCTGAGATGGGGTTACAAGACTTGATCTGTATTGTTGAGCAGTGTTGGCTTTTTCCTCTTCTTTATATTTGTGGTTTCCACAACAGTGACAAAGTGAATAGCTGTGACATTTAATGTAATGGTGAAGCAGTTCTTGGTGAGGAATCAGTCAATTTAGCCCTTTTTCAGGATTTCAGTGTCTCTGGATACTTTAACAGACATCGAGGCATTGGTTTCTATGTTGAGTCTATTTAGAAGAAATATCTGCTTAGTCACACTGTTTAGCAGTTTCTAACACAGAAAGCTCGTGCTCTGCAGCACATTTCAAGGATCTCAGACACATATTTTCTTTCATATGTTTCTTTCAGTTTGCCAGTTTTACTTAAGGAGTTTCAGGCATCAATAAGGAACCTGCCATTGAGTGTATATGAACACACCTGCAAGTGCATACAAGATACCGACTCTGGCTCTGTAAGTCAGGTAATTTACTTAGTACTTAGCGTTCACTGGGGCAAGACTTTTTAGCAGCACTGACCCTATCTTCTGCTGTATTCTGCTGGCCACATTACAACACATTTTGACATATGTATGTGTATATATGTGCACATATACATACAACACGTATACATATATATATGTTTGTAGATGTAATTTTTGTATTTCTTCCTGCTTCACACTGTGCAAAATATATATGCGCATGGAATATGCACATCATCTTACATAGGTAGGGACATACTATATGAAAGTATTTGTCAGTTTGTTTTTTTTATGGTCCCCTATCTTAACTACTTTCTATTGCCTTGGCAATTGTGTTTTGCTGGAGGGAAGATAGATTTACCATTGGTTTTGCACCAAGTTGATGGGTGCAATGTCAGTTAGATTTTGCTGCATTACAGGTCTCCCTGGTTCATTGGTAGATTGCATCAGTGCAATCAGGAGAGTTTTCTAAGGTTTAGAGATTTGTCATTAATACATAAATCATGCTGTTGTGATGAAAAAACATAATCTCTGTTTCTCCAGCGGAGAAGTTTGCCAGACCAAGGCCTGTTTTCCTCTACGCAAAGCACAAGTAAAATATGGTGCATTTCTGTAGATACTTCTGTTTTCAATTTAGACTAAAACAGGGCATGAACTGAGGCAAAAATTAGTTCTTTGTAATCTACTTATATATAAATTTGTGGACATAAACTATGGTCAAAGTCATGCCAGCCACAGTAATTAACTGTAGCATCACAGAGGGCAAAGTTAACACTGAAATTCTTCTCCTTTGCTGACATGCTACAGCTCAGAGCTATCCAAGAATGAGCAGTTTTTGAAGAATTAAAGTGAATGCATCTATCAAAAGTCAGTATTTTTTCTTTGTCATTTGTATTGCTATAGGTAGTCAGCCAAAAAAAGCCCAGTGAAAGCAATTTTACTGCTGCAGTGACACAAGTGAACATCTGTAGAAAAAAGTCCTTCATAATATTTCTTTTAAATATTTATTTTAGATTACAACTCCCTTGACTGAGAAAAACATTCTGCAGCTATAACGTACTGATTGTACAGTTGCTGAAGAACCCACATAACAGCAGGGGTGAGGTTTTACAGGCTCCACAATAACGTCCAAGTTATTAAACATCAAGCAACAGCATTTTTTTTGCCTAACCTGAGAGTTCTCTAGAGATAAGCCATAAAATATAGTCCTGTACAACATTTCACTCACAGGGGCCAAACTGAGTTTGTGGATTAAACTTTTAAGTGATTAACGTTGATGTTTAATATCTGCTAACAGTGTGAGTGCAGATGTAACCAGCGTCAGAAAATGCGGTCTGTTCCTTTGTTACAAATGTAGAGTGAATCAGCTCAAAAGGGTAATACTTGTGAAGCCAGACCCAAGTTCATTTACCAATAGTAAAATCAAGTACACCCAGATTTGGGTGTATTTTAAGTACTTATTAAAAAAAGTCACCAACACAGAGCACTGTGGAAAATCCCTTGCTAAACAGGAGCAACAGAGGTGAAGCACAAAGAACAGTGAAAGGCTTCAGGACTTGGAGAGGCTACGAAGATGTGTTGATTCAGGTCATAACTGGCAAATCCAGCCACTAGTGTGAAAAACAGAAGAGTGCATAAATGGCTGAACAGTGCAAGTGATTTGCTTTATCTTCAGCTTATAAATTGCTCAGTTGGGACCAGCAAATGCTCTTGAACCAAATCACAGTCTTGGCGGTGATACACTCATATACACAATGAACTACCCACATGTTCTGCAGTTCAGCATGTGAAAAATATTTAGTTAGAGACTCTTCCTCTCAACTGGCCTTAGGATACTCTATACCACGTTGTGGATTCAGGACCATACACATTTTCTATAGAAATAAACTTAGTCTACATGGAAGTTAGGAGCATCAGCTCTTGAAAAAGAGAGCTTTCTGATACCAGTCCTATTTTCACTTAAGCAGTCCTGAGGAAAACAAAAAAGAAGCTAGGTTGATGGGCTTGCCAAGAACAAGTCTTAACTGTTGCACATGCTGTATTCCAAGCTAGCAATGTTTCAAGCTTCTGCACACTGCCTAACTGATCTTCATTCCCAGAGACTGTGATGTGCTTTAGGAAATGTTATCTGGAATTGCATCCACTGGTACCTGCAGCTAGTAGTGGTGCGCTTATAAATATATAGTCCAAGCAACCAGATACCTCAACCTATACAAGCACCTGTGCAGCATGGACCCCATGGCATCTGTTGGTACTGCTTCCTGCACTCAAGCAAACAAGGTATGGGGATCCCTGTTTTAAGAGATACAGATTGTATCAATGAATCTCACTCAGTCCTAGTCCAGAAATGAGAATTAATAAACTAGAAAGAAGGTCAACCTTGTGCCATCTACTTCATACCCAGTCTTTTGATGAAGATGTCATCTATCTGGACTTTGGTGAGGCCTGTGTTACGGTCTCCCACAACACTCTTGCTGAAAAATTGGAGAGATAGGGGTTTGACAGATGTTAGATCTTAGCTGGATGAGAAACTGGCAGGATGATTGCGTCCAAAGAGTTATAGTCAATGGCTCAATGTCCAAGTGGAAATCACTATTGAATAGTGTCCCTCAAGGGTCCATACAGAGATCAATACCATTTAATATTGTCAACAGTGACAGAGACAGTAAGATTGAGTGCACCCTCAGCAAGTCTGTGGAGGACAATGAGATGAGTGGTACACTTGATTCACTATAGGGAAGGGATGCCATCCAGAGGGACTTGGTAGGCTTGAGGAGTGGGCCCCTGTGGACCTCATGAAGTTCAACAAGGTGAAATGCAATGTTCTTCTGGGTCAGGGCAATTCCCAGTATCCATACAGACTGGAAGATGAATGGATTGAGAGCAGCCCTGTGGAGAACGACTTGGGGATACTGGTGGACAAAAATTTGACATGATACGGCAATGTGTGCTTGCAGCCCAGAAAGTCAACAGTATCCTCAGCTGCATCAAAAGAAGCATGGCCAGCAGGTTGAGGGAGGTGATTCCACCCCTCTACTCTGCTCTGCATCCAGCACTGGGGCCCTGAGTACAGGAAGGTCATGGACTTTTCGTAGAAGGTCCAGAGGAGGGCCGCAAAAATAACCAGAGCCAGATAACATATCTCCTGTGAAGAAAGGCTGAAAGAGTTGAGGCTGTTCAGTCTGGAGAAAAGAAGGGTCCAGAGAAACCATGGCCTTTCAATATGTAAAGGGGGCTTATGAGAAAGATGGAGAAAGACATTTACCAAGGCTTGTAGTGACAGGCCAAGGGGCAATGCCTTTTAAACCAAAGAGGGTAAGTTTAGATTGTGCATAAGGAAGAAACTTTTTACAGTGAAGGTAGTGCAACACTGGAACAAGTTGCCCAGAGAAGCTGTGGGTGCCTTATTGTTGGAAGTGTTCAAGGCCAGGATGGATGGTGCTTTAAGCAGCCTGATCGAGTGAAAGACGACCCTATCTGTGGCAGGGGGATTGGAACTAGGAAATCTTCAAAGATCCCTTCCAACCCAAACCATTCTGTAATTTTATGTTTCTGTGTTGTTTATTCTGAATAATACTATTGGGGCTGAAATCCTCATTGTTGTATATAGTGAGCTGCACTCCCAGGGAACTCCCTTCCTTCAATTACAGGAAATACAGGGCAAAAAAAAATAGGATAGAAAAAGTCTTCTTGGCTTACTGAGTCCTACATGAACACTCTGAGTTTTAGTGTTCCTCAGGGTTTTGAGCCTGTGTGTGCTGTGTCACTCATTTTTCTTGTGGGAAAAGTGTCTGTGGGGAGACAGTGATTTATTGTACAGACAACTTTCATCAAGCATTAGCTTTCTACACGTTAGCTCAAATAATAATAAAAGTATATGAATAATGTAAAACAATTTACAAAGCCATTATAGTCACCCTGCCTGAGAAAAAAAATAACTGAAGGTGTTATGGTTTGAGAGGGCATGCGTGAAATTTTATATTAATTAGTGTGAGAACCTAGAGAGGGGGTGGAATTTAGGACCCTGGGGTGTGCATGTGTGTGTGCTTGTGTGCGTGTGCGTGTGTGTGTGTGTGTCCACCCAGGGTGGGCAAAACTGGGAGGGATCCATATTACCTCCCCCTTCCTGCCACACTTTATAAAAGCCAGGAGTACAAGAAGTCCATTCCTTTCTTCCTGCTCTCCCCTTTCCTTGCCTCCCCACCATATGGAAATGTCCTGGAGAGAAAATCCTGCCCTTTGCCATTAGATCACCACGTGCTTTGCAAGATCCAAATCCATCGGGTGACGGGAAGAGCTTTGGACTCTTTCCCTGCATTGGCTCTGCCACAAGGGAGTTTTGGGGACCTATGTCAGCAATTATTTTGTGTGTACTCATATATTTTGTTCTTTCTCCCACATATTCCTCTCCCTTCCCTGTTCTATTAAACCTCTTCTAGTTTTAACTTCCAACCTTTAAGCCTCTCTTCTTTGTTCCTCTTTTTTCGTCCCCTGGGAGGGTGGAGGGGAGTAACAGAGAGCAGTTCTGTTCTCTGGGTTGTGGCTTATTCTGACCATTAAACCCAGACAGGAGGATAAAGATAATACATAATTTTAAAGTCTTGAAATAGGACTGAGGCAAAATCATTTATACAGTCCAGGGTTCTTAAAGAATTAATTTCCAGCTCCAACTACTAGACAACCCTCTGTACATTTATTTTCATTTAGGTAACCATACTATATTTAATATTTTTCTGACTTTTATCACATTCCACTCTATTTATTAGGGCTGTATAATGCAGCATATCTGTAGGAAATCATCCAATGGGGCATTTCCATGTCATGTCTTCTTGCTCCATAACATGTAATGTCAAGACCTGGATCAGCAAAAAATGCATGAGAGAGAGAGAGAGAGAGACTGATTGTCTGAAAGGACAATCCAACAGACACATGGCATTCACAGGGAAGGAAAACAGAGTTTATTCTTTTTGCAAACAGCAGTGATTACCCTTTTGTGGCCGTGGATGTAGTGAAATTACTTCTTTCTCTTTTTCTTTTCTTTAAAGTAAAATAAAATAAAATTCTTTCTATACTTCGTAACTGTGCTGTTCATTTGTGTTTGTGTAGCAGAGAGTCAAAGAAATTAGATGTGGAAAAATGTCTTCCTCATCTTCCCAACCACTTGGCTATTCCTAGACCTCATTCTCCCTTGTCTGCAATCTGGGCTTTATTCCAGCCTTTTACACTTAATGTATATTCTGTATTAAGTCAAAAACCAGACATCACCAGCCTCCAGTTTATTTCCTCCTCTGAATGTACCAGTTGATTGCTGGTAGTTAAAATCTCGCGTTACTGCCACTTGGCCTCTTTTATACGCTTATTTTATGTGCACAGTCATTTCACAGAAGATAAATCACAAATTAGTAATTCCACAATACTGGTAGCACAGTGTACTTTCCTGGATCTTCAGCATGAGAAATGAGATACGTGCCTGTAGGTCTGTCCCTGAGCTGCTTGTGCTGCCTTTCAGTGAGCAACCTTGCTAACTGAGGGGCAAAATGGTGGCAGGAACCTATCCAAAAAAGCCTGTCTAAAAGTGTTGCTTATCTATTTGTTTAATATTACTTAACATTTAATGACATGTGGTGTTAAAGTTATGAAAAGTGTGAAAAAAACATATTTTTAATTTGCTTTCATATATTTTCAGTTACATTTTATTATATTTAAAGGCAAAGTAATGTATATGTAATATAATTGTGAGCCCTGCAAATACAAGAAGGGATTGTATTTTATGGATTTATCGTTGCTTGCAGTTGGAGGCCTGTTTCCAAATTGAAGTTTTGCAGCATTGACTTCTGCAAAGTCAACTGGTATTATACACACTATTTGGCTTTTCTATGAGGACTGGCTGAAAGACTTGAGGTCGTTTAAGCTGGAGAAGAGAAGCCTTCAGGGAGAACTTACTGCAGCCTTTCAATACTTAAAGGGGGCCTATAAAGATGGGGACAGACTTTTTAGTATGACCTGTATTGATAGGGCAAAGGGTAATTGTTTAAAATGAAAAGGGGGTAGGTTCAGACTAGAAGAAAGTTTTTATGTTGAAGTTGGTGAAACACTGGAACAGGTTGTCCAGAGAGGTGGTAGATGCCCCATCCCTGGAAACATTCAAGGCCAGGTTGGACAAGGTTCTCTGCAATCTGATGTAGTTGAAGATGTCCCTGCTTATTGCAAGGGGCTTGGACTAGATGACCTTTAAAGATCCCTCCCAACCCAAACAGGTCTGTTATTCTATGATTCTATGACATCCTGATGCACCTGAATAATGTACTAATTTATCTATTCCACTAAGAAAACTGTCTAACAAATGCAGGTTTTATTTTGAATAAT
The DNA here is from genome assembly GCA_013398125.1 of Aegotheles bennettii. Taxonomy (NCBI): domain Eukaryota; kingdom Metazoa; phylum Chordata; class Aves; order Caprimulgiformes; family Aegothelidae; genus Aegotheles; species Aegotheles bennettii. Next base: position 37,466 of record VZRW01011537.1, on the reverse strand, counting down.
GCATTGCCAGCATCTCCACATTGTTCACTTAACTAGTGTCATTGCTAGTGTAATTTAACTAGTGTCAAAGTGTGCTCACAACCTCGTCAGTGGCCAGCCCTTGAGGAACTGAGCTGATGTGCGTTTATCCCCTGATCAGTCACCTGTCCAACAGATCCTTCCAGACCGGGGGAATGTGACATTTGACATTAGACTTAACTACAGAAAAACAAAATGTCTGCTTATTTTAAATATGGATATGGATGAATGGAAAATAGTTCAATTTTCTTTTTTCTCTTCAAGGCATTTTAAAGCAGACTTTAAATCAGAAGACTAATTCTTCCAGTTCAGTCAAAGTGACATTTGCATTACAGGCATCCAGGGATAAGTACAATGGTTCAACAGGCAGAAGGAAGCAATTGCTAGTGTTAGGTCTTTAAAATGGATGAAAGTTTGGAGGGAACTTTCTTGAAGAAAGACAGCTTTAAAAATGCCTACCACTCTGGCACAAGATCCTCAAGTTGGCTTTTCTTATTTTCAGTATCAGTCATATTTGTAAATTGAAAATTGTAAAGGACCAGTGTAGAGCTATTTTGGGTTACAGTCTCTAAGTAGTCAAATTTGCATTTACACTCCATGAATTCAGTTAAAGAAATTCCAGTTAAAGAGATTCCCCCCAAAATGAAACATCTAAGAAACAATGTGCACTTCCATCCATGCCAAAACTCTACCAGAGAAAGGTGCTACTCTCTCATTTCAAACTACATACAGGAAAACCTCAAAGAGAAGCAAGCTAAAAGTATCCTTAATAACATATAGTGTTCAGAGAGCTGAAAACTCTGATAAAACTGGTTGCTGAGGTAGAACTAAATGGGAAACATAACAGCCCCAAAGAAATGCATTTATGGTGGAAAAAAATGCATTACAGTAAATGCTTTTCTGACTCAAGTATTTTGAACAGAGGACTAACAAAATACTCAGGTGACACTGTGGCAATTAAATAAGCACACTGGCTACTATGGTAACATTTACAGTAGTTTTAAAATCTTTCAGAGTGTTTTATGGATTTCATGGCTTGGGTTTGTGACAAGTGGTACTCTGACATTTGATGTTAACTGGGTAGGGCATACATACAATGAACTGGAAGTGTAAAAGTAACAGAGTCCCAGATCTGCTGTCTTTCAGTGAGCTTTAGCTTCCTCAGTCATTGTGAACATCGGACACTTAAAAATGCTGCCCACTGGTTCTCTCTTCTCTTTGTCTGCCTTGGCAACTTAAACAAGTCATTGGGACCTGTAATTATTTTGTGTAACACCTCACACAATGGGAATTTGATCCATGTAAACTCCAGGCAGCAACATAGATAATCTGGAAAACAACACTTTTATGACACTGAATACATGAAGCTCAAGGTGAAGCTCACATGAAGCTCAAGATGAACTCAAGGGCAGCGTTGGCTGCAGTGACCGTGAGGTGATGGAGTTCAAGATCCTTAGGACAGTGAGAAGGGTGCACAGCAAGCTTGCTACCCTGAACTTCAGGAGAGCTGACTTTGGCCTCTTCAGGGGCCTGCAGTACTGTGGGATGGAGCCCTGGAGGAAAGAGGGGCCCAAGAAAGCTGGTTGATATTCAAGGATCACCTTCACCAAGCTCAGTATCTCTGTATCCCAACAAAGAGGAAGTCAGGCAAAAATGCCAGGAGGCCCCAGTGGATGAACAAGGAAATTCTGAACAAACTCAAAAAGGAAGCCTACAGAGGGTGGAAACAAGGATGGGTAGCCTGGGAGGAAGTATCCAAGCAGCCAGGGATCAGGTCAGGAAAACTAAAGCCCTGGGAGAATTAAATCTGGCCAGGGACATCAAGGGCAATAAGAAAAGCTTCTATAGGTATATCACTGGTAAGAGGGTAAGAGAAAGACTAGGGAAAAAGTAGGCCTCCTCCAGAAGGAAAAAGGAAACCTGGTTACCCAGGATATGGAGGAGACTGAGGTACTCAATGACTTTTTGCCTCAATCTTCTCCAGGAAATGCTCAAGCCACACCAACCAAGTCACAGAATACAAAGGCAGGGACTGGGAGAATGAAGAAGCACTTGTGGTAGGGGTATATTAGGTTTGAGACCATCTAAGGAAATTGAAGGTGTACAAGTCCATGGGACCTGACGAGATACATCTGTGCATCCTGAGCGAAATAGCAGATGAAGTTACTAAGCCATTATCCATCATATTTGAGAAGTTGTGATGGTCTGGTGAAGTACCCACTGACTGGAAGCAGGGAAACATAACACTTATTTTTAAAAAGGGAAAGAAGAATGACCCAGGGAACTACAGACCAGTCAGTCTCACCTGGCAAGATTATGGAACAGGTTCTCCTGGAAAATAAAGAATTTATTGGTGACAACCAACATGGCTTCACTAGGGACAAAGCTTGCCTGACAAATTTGGTGACATTCTATGGCAGGTTTGCAGAATTGGTGTCATCTACCTGGACATGTGCAAAGCATTTTACACTCTCCTGCACAATATCCCTGTCTCTAAATTGAAGAGATGTGGACTCAATGGATGGAGAACTCAGTGAATAAGGAATTGTCTGGATGGTCGTACTCAAAGAGTTGTGCTCAACAGCTTGATGTCCAAGTGGAGATCCATGATGAGTGGCATTCCTCAGGGGTCAGTATTGGCACCAGCACCATTTAACATCTTTGTTGGATGGTGGAATTGAGTGCACCCTCATCAAGTTTGCTGAGAACACCACACTGGAGGGAAAGGATGTCATCCAGAGGGACCTTGACAGGCTTGAGAGCTGGGCCTGTGCAAACAGCATTAAAGTTAATGAGGCCAAGTTCAAGGTCCTGCACCTCAGTTGGGGCAATCACATGCACAAATACAGGCTGAGCAGAGAATGGATTGAGAACAGCCCTGAGAAGGACTTGGGGGTGTTGGTTGATCATAAAATTAGCATGAGTCAGAAATGTGTTCCTGCAGTCCAAAAAGCCAATGATACCCTGGGTTGTATCAGAAGAAACATGACCAGCAGGTTGAGGGAAGTGATTCTCTCCCTCTGCTCTGCTCTCCTGAGACCCCACCTGGAGTCCTGTGTCCAGTTCTGGAGTCCCCATCATAAGAAGGACACGGAGCTGTTGGAGAGAGTCCAGAGGAGGGCCTCAAAGTTGATCAGGGGGCTTGAGCACCTCTCTATGAAGACAGGCTGAAAGAGTTGGGATTGTTCAGCCTGGAGAAGAGAAGGCTCCAACAGCCTTCCAGTACCTGATGGGGACCTACAGGAAAGTTAGAGAGGGACTTTTCGCAAGGGCATTTAGTGATAAGACAAGGGGGAATGGTTTCAAACTGAGAGAGGGTAGATTTACATTGGATACAAGAAGGAAATTCTTTCCTGTGAGAGTAGTGAGAAACTGGCACAGGTTGCCCAGAGAAGTTGTGGCTGTCCACTCCCTGAAAGTGTTTAAGGCCAGGTTGGATGGGACTTTGAGCAACCTGGTGTAGTAGGAGGTGTCTCTGCTCATGTCAGAGGGGTTAGAACTAGATGATATTTAAAATCCCTTTCAACCCAAACCACTCTATGATTCTATGAATCCAAAAAACAAAGGGCATCAACAGAAGAAAAGAAATGCATCAGAATACCCATAGGAATTACCAAAGGGTTGCAATTTGATTATAATGAGAAACCCTATGCTGTTAGAAATTTCTAGGTAAAGGCCAACTATTTACACCACAAACTAACCTCCATTTCATACCCAGAAAGCCTGATTTAATATCCTGTAGACTCTGGTAAATTTCAGGTACCTCAGAAAAAGGAATTATACCAAAATTAGAATAAGTAGGCAAAGGATCAACTCCTGAGCCTTTTACTTTGATACAGTATCTCCAAGGATAATGTGTAAAAAAGAATTCCATGAATAAGCAGAGCTCTGTGTTCTGCCAGGGAGTATTTTCTGGTATTTGTAACCTATAGTTTTGTGTTGTAATACAAGAGGACAGCTTCCCAGCAACTTTAAAGCTGTCAGTAAAATAGTTCATCTTCACATTTGTCTTAATTTCTTTTAATTTTCTCTTGAAATTCTCATTTGTTATGCCGTTTGGATTTTCCTTTCTCTCCCACCAGGACTCGGGCCTATACACTACCAGGTGTTGTTCCCAGCAAGATACTGGGTTCCCTTAAATACAGCTGCTTTCTGTGCCAATGAAGAGTGTGTTGCAAGAGAAGCCAATTGAGTTCAAAGCCTGATGTTTTCACTTTGTGAGGGGTTTGGTAGGTATTACAGGATTATTGGTTTGATGCTTGCCAGGGTTATATACATGACTGTAGTCCTCACCTCGAGGAGCCCAGACATATGGGAAAACTTCCCTATACATACAGGCTTCCTCTAACCCAAATGTGGCTCATCTGGACTTAATTTCTTATATCACACTGGTCTCAGAGAACAGAAAAACAAATCAAACCACAGCATCTTTGCAGAGAAAGCAAACAGGCCCATTACCACTCAATGGAAAGTACACATGGTTTCTGGGATAGGCTAGCATGAAAATAGTTTAGGGAAAATATGACGGTTTTGAAAGGATCCTAATTGTCTTCAGATTTGCAATTATTTCTTGACATTTAACAGGTCTTAATGTAAGGGCCTGGAAAGATGCAAAAGACTAAACTGCAGGCCAAAAAATTTCTGTGGTTTAAGCTTTGCAGGGGCTCTGTGATTACTGAGAGATGGGAGAAGGCACCATGTGCACTCACCATCTCTTTACACTCTAAACTTTTCCTTAGGGAGGTAGAAGGCATTACTGATTACTAGTATAGCATGGATATTTGTTCTCTAACAACTGTACATGAAAATTACTTGATAGATACTGCACAAGCAAGTAAACTGGCTCTCTCTGCATACATTTATCTTGAATTTAGGCTAGGCTGGGCAGAGAGTGAGAGGACAGAACAGGAAGGCTGGCATTAGGAAGAGGAAAGCACTTGTATTTAGTTCTGCCATACATATCTCCACTCTTTCATGCCCCAGAATATGGAGAATCACATGAAATTAACATTTGGCAGTAGATCCTATAATCACTGGACTTTACATATGATGTCTGCATTGCTGGTCTGATCTGTCATTGCTACCTGTGGGACTGGGGAAATTACGTGGGTGTTAAAATGGATCAAGTCCTGCTGGGCACCTGCACTCCTGAGTTTTGAGCACCATCACAAGCACAGTGCTGCCATTCCCCTAGCCTGGTGCATAAGTTCAGAGCAAGACATGGACACAGAGCACACAGCCAGGCTTTATATGAGGATTTGTTCATCATTTCACCCCAAGGCTCAAAAACTTAGTGGAAACTGGCTTCGCAGGGTCAGTGATTGCTGGGTACATGAAATCCCATTGAACTAATTCACATCTTAATAGAAGGCAGTATATTTCTTATGCTGTGATGCATAATGTAAGAGCTACATGATATTGTACCCATGGATACAAAGCAACTACTTCCTCTCCAAGGCTGGTGTCCTGGGTTGCTCTGAAAGGTCTGATCAGGAATACTGGTGTGGTAATGCGGGGATATAATAGGTCCTCTGTGAGGCAGCCCTCAAATATTTCTCTTAAAAGCTCATCTCACCATGGCCATAATCACCTAATAATCTTCACACATACTACTTTGAGATTGTAGAGCATGTTTTATGATATTTGCTTCAGCAGACACCTTCCTTAACGGAGCTATTTTGTGACCAGACATCAAAAAGAAAACAAAATTCTTATCCACAACTACAGGGTACATAACTTCCTAATATAACTTTTTAGTTTTTTTTTTAAAACTGCTCTAAGTAGGAGAAAGGTTACATGAATAAGTAGGAAAGAGGTAGCTCAGTGGGAGAGTTGGAACAGTTTTGACATTTAAGTTATTTTCCACGTCTAGATTCTTTTCCACAATATCGTCTTGATTTTTTTTCCAAGAGCATGTTAAAAGAACGACAATTTTGTGGTCAGAGTATAAAATCATGAACAAATTCTCAGTGGGAATCTGTGGATAGACTGTAAGTTGGGAAAGAAACATTTATATCCCTGTACAAACAGGTGTAATCCCCAAAGGCTCTTTGCACTCAGCAATACTGTTTGGCATTCAGTTACATACACACTGTGTACATCCTGCACAAATGTGTTTATATAATGAGTTCATTCAGGTATAGAGCATACCATATAGTGCACATAACACAATAGATTGTGTAGTATACGTGTACTTCAGTGTGCTCAGTGAGTAACTGAGTATAGGCTAGCTAAGCACAGATATGTATGGGTATTTGGAGACTTAGTTTGCTCTTAATAACCTAAAAAATAACAAACCAAGTTAATGCAGGAGTCAAAGGATGCCTATGATGGCTGTAGCTCTATCTTCTGATTCCTGATATTATATAAAAATTAATAACATTTCAAACTCTGCCACATATTAATCCTCACGAATTCATATCACTTGCAAACCTCCCTCCCTCAACTAACCTGTTTCACTGTTTTAAGATACACAAGGATCATGGATAATAATCCAGTCATTAAGAGTGAAGAAGAATGATGTCATTCTGAGCAGCTTCTGTGTCTTCTTTCTAACCCAGAGCAGTTGCCACTCCACCAGTCCTGTGACTGTCCCTGCATCACTGTTGTCACCAACGACCACCTGCCACCCAGGTGAAGAATAACCTCATATAAGCAGACCAGGACACAAGTTGCCCAGCTGCTCCTGTAATTTCAGTCTAGCAACTCCAGTGTCCCTGCTACGTCCTTGCTCGTGCCTCTCTCCCATTCACCACTGGCCCTGTTGCTCTGACATATTAGCAATTCCCCATACTTGTTTACCTTCCTGAGGTTACTCTGCCTCCTCCAACTTCTACTCATTCCTCAACACAGATGCTTCCTCCTTTGCAACTGCATAACTCAGTTATGCTGTTGGCCCTTGCTGGTACACTTAGAGATGCTTGGGTGGCTGGAGAGCATAGCTGGTGCCAGCTTGCCAGTGCTTGAGTTCAGGTGTAGAAATGGGACAGTGTCTCCGTGACTGACCTCTCCCACTCAGTGAAAAGGTAGCAAACCTCTGCTTTGGGCACCATCCATTCAAGAAATGCCAATGAATTTCCATGGCCCTTTGGAAGACCACACGACACCTAAGCAACTCTGGTTTCTTGGTGTTTGGGGAAAACAGCAATGGGGTGAGTAAGGCAATGACCTTATTTGCTCTTATTGTTTCTGGGAGGTGTTAGCTCTGCTGTCTACTTCCAAATTTTTGAATCAGGTGGCAGAAAAGTAAAATCACAAGCTACAGCATTGTGTGCATATCTGAAGGGATGCTGTTTGGTACTTAACCTCCACTGTCCCATGCTTTTGTGCTTTGGTGCCAATATATTTTTTAAACTTCTGTGAAAATTTAATTAATTGTTACTGTTTGCATTTTTCAAATCGCTCCCTTTTTTCCTCCCTCTGGGAATATTCCAGTGCAAATACAGCAAGCATCAAGATCTAGATAGCCATCAATGCTTGACATTTAACAGCACATTGGAGAGAGAGAGGGGTGATTTTAAATGGACAACAAAGTACTGCAAGCTTCAGGAAGGTGATTTGTAGCCCTGCTTGTGTCACACCCTCTTCAGAGAGAAATTTATCACCCTTGAGTAACTGTTTCCATTACAGGAGATACACCATAGCCTCTGTCCAGCTGCAAAGCCCACAAAACCTAGCATAACCAGATTTAAGGGCATGGGCTTGCCCCAGGAGCAGGAACTTATTCACCAACATGAAAAATGAAGACAGACTACATTTACTGACCCGTGAGTCCCGGCTCCACGCAGCCTGCCATTCTCCTCTTCTTCATGAAGTTAAGCAAAATAAGTGTCTTCTCTTCCTCTACGTGCAAACTTTCTGATTTGATAGAGCTGAAGTTCAGAGGTGTGTTTCAGCAGGGTTTGTTGTGTTAGTAGGAGCAAAGGTGGGAGTCTTGAGCATAATGCTAACAGCATGATGTGTCAGGCTTGTCTTCCCTCATCTGCAATCCACTCATGCTACCCTGTGCTTTCACCTGAAGTTTCAACATCTGATTAAATTGAACATAATTAAAATATAGCTATGAAAGGTAGGCATCTTATCTCACTGCAGCTGTGTTCCAATTGCAAGCATTTTCTAAGTGTCTCCTCCTGTATGTGGCAGTTTAAATGTAAAGATGAATGGTATCTTGTGAGACAAAGAACCAGCAAGTTCCTTTGAGAAATTTACTGCCTGAGCCCTGCTGTGAAAAACCATTTGATTGCTAGAAGTAGTTGGGATATTGTCACTAAGGAGGCTCTTGGTTAACATGAAATGATTGCTAGCCTTTGGTAAACAAAAGGGCTCTGTATCGCTCCAACTCATTCTGGAAGTGTCCTTCACAACCCAGGAATGCATATGTTTTGAGGGTGAAATTTTCTCATAAATACAACTTATCCTGCTGCACAATAACTTCCTGTACAGTGTAAAAACTGAGAGTACCAAATATATATGCTGACTTTGGACTAAACTCAGCTGCCCTCCTACACGTGGATGGCATACTAACACCTGAGAAATCCCACTCATTGGGATAAAGAAGATGCTAACACAGACAGTGCCCTTGATTTTGGATTTTTACTGCAGTGTTTTTTCAAGAACCATTTACTTCAGATGTTCAATACAACAGCAACGGCATCTGGACACAAGTCTTGCTCACATGAAAGCCCCAGTGGCTCATCTTAATTCATTAAGGACAAGCAATTAAAAAAAAAATTACATATACACTGAGATATGGATATTTATGGAAATGTCATTAAATCAATGGATTGTGATTCCTGTTTACTGAAGCAGCCTTTAGCTACTCTTAGCTGTTAGAGCTTTACCTCTTGCTGCAGCTGGTTGCAGTGCTGTTCACATGACTGTCTATACTGGGTGTTATGAGTAGAGGCAGCAAGACCTTATGGCATCGTAGGTGATGGTTGGCTGCATAAATCATATCTCTCTGCAGAACTGATCCAAAGTGACTGCCATGCATCATGTGTAACATCATTCTTGGGGATGATTCAGCAACTTAGTTTGAAGAACACAAGAGATGGCAAATGACTTTGGAAATTGCTGATATCATTCTTACCTCCCTCTCTTCAAGGTTGTCATATGCTAGCAGTGAAATGGTAAAATCCCTTACAATGGCAGTTCTTAGGTTTTATTGTGTTTTAGTTCCAGTTGTACAGTGGAAACAAGAGAAATGGAAATTGATTCACAAACCATAACTAATTTGAGAATTCTTTTTTTTTTCCCCCGAGGTTTTCATGTTTTGTGTAATTGCATGTGTTCTGGAATTTCAAACTGAATCGTTTTGAATTGCACAGACAGCACAGCACAGTCTTGGTTTTGTGCCCTTTGTATATTATGACTATGTGTTTGTATCTGTAGGACTCTGTAATTTTGTCTTCAAAAAAAGTATGGAAATGAAATCTCACAATATTTAGAGCCAAATTTTGCAGACATTTTTTTAGGTGGTTTTGATCTGGCTTCTACAATTGGGTTCCCCATTCTGCTTGTCCACAAATTTATGTGCAAAGAGCTTTTTTCTCTCACTAGCCTTAGTAGTGTGTGTGCTAGCTACACTAGCATATATTCACATGCTCAAGTAGACATACTGTTTGGCCATTTGATTCTAGCAATCTGAATATATAAATCAAAGATCTGATTGCTAAAAATCATGTGATAAAGTCTTTCCCACAAAATGCCATCATTCTAAAAGTGACAGTGAGGTTAAAGAGCTCTTATATTTAGTGTATGCTGACCACAGTGCCCTTTCTGAAAAGTAGTTATTTGAGAGGGACATACATATTACTAGCTATATAATATAAATGAAAGATATGCACAGAAGTTTGGGATGACATTGTTGCATTCAGCTTCAAGTTTTTTCCCTAATTATAACATCTACCTTAGGCCTACCCATCATGGAAGCCTATCTTAAGATCTTGAGAGATACTTAAGCAATGTATATGTTCTTTGCACAAGAGAAAAGTTTTCTTTTAGGAAATGCTAATAACTGTGCTTAAGAATATACTGTTCTGGAATACTTTGGTTAAAAATTTCAGCAGTGTATCTGGAAGCTGAAGTGGAAAGAAAGAAGTGTTTTCTTAAGAAGTATAAAAGGAGAAACCAGATTTCTCAAGACTTGCAGTCTCTCAGACTGCTCTAATCTGAGAGGGGAATGAAAAGTGAAAATTAATATTTCACTTGAGAAAAGAGTGTAGAAGATGTCCTGAAATGAACCATTTAAAAGGCTTTCTTTCTATTACCCATAGATTGGAAACTACTTAGAAACTATTTTCCTTACATTCAATAATTAAAGCCAAGTTCTTGTTCTTCAGAGAGGGTGACATCTCTATGTGAAATGTTGGGCCTTTTCAAGAGACATTTGTGGCCATGATCTTTGAAATATTATTAAATTTCTATTTCTTCTTCCTTAGCTTCTTGTGTGGTAAGCAGCACTGATGCCTCTGACTTCCATTATGGAGAAAAGCCAAGAACATTCATGTATCAACTTGGCATATTTTCAAGAATTTAATATTTTTGGTCTACTACAGAAGCTAGGTTCCTCTGAAAAAACCATATTGTTTAGAAACCAGTGTTTGGTAGCCTGATGCTGGAGCATTATATATTGTAGTTCAAGAAAATTTATGATGGATGAGAACAGTAAATGAAGCATCTGTCAAAGCCACATAGACATGTGCATCCTTCCAAATATAATTTCTTTCCAAACTAAGCAAGGATTAACTAAAGATGTTTTGGAACCACAAAATGTTATTTTTAAAAGGTAGCTAGTGATTGAGATAGATTAAGACTAAACATAACTGGGATCGGCCAAAACCACGAAGAGCTTAGTTTGTTCACATGTTTATGGCTGGAGCAGAATTTGAGGGCCTTCAGCAATGCAAGCCCTGAAATCCTCCGGCATATTTTGCAGTAGGATGGTAGGCTGTTGGTTTTGTTTTGCTTTGTTGTTTTTTTAATGGTCTTGTCTTTTGTAAAACTTGCCCCTTCCTGTCTCTCATGTACATAAGCAGATCAGTTCAAATTTTGTCCCTGCAGGTCACAAAGTCCCAAAGTGTTACCCAATGCTTCTTAAAGAGCAAGAATGATTCAGCTGAGAGATGCTCTGCAGCCTTGTGACTGAGGTCATATTCACCAAGTGGCTCCTCTCCCACACTGCTTCTTGTTCCCAGGAGCACAGTGTGCCAGAACAGTCTTTCCATGGGCATTTATTAGCACGATGGAGGAAGGGAGGTGTGAATGAGAATTAGCACAGGTGTGTGGACATGTGTCAGTGATGAACTTTACAGGAACAGGCGATGATTATTTCTTCTTAAGGCAAAGGAAAGAGTCTCTCAGTTTATCCCAGTGGGAGCCACTGTTTATTTGAAACATTTTCCAATCGTACCTATTTTAAGTGTGATATGGTGACCTTTTCACATTAAAAGCAACAGTGCCAAACAGCCAGCTTTGATAAAATCCAAGACCTACACCCCAAAGGTGTTTATTCCATTTAGCTCCACCACTCACTTAACCAATGCCATTTGTTGTTTTATTGACAGACCTGAGAAAATTAGCAATGTCTATAAATTTAAATGAAATCATCAAATCCAAATTTTTCTTAAATATTAAACTTCCCTCAGTATAAAGCTGGATCTGTTTCAGAAAATCCTCCTGTTGCTCTGGCTTCACTTCAGTGTGACAATGTCAATTCACCTGGCCTGTCATCTTAGTAGGACAGATCACTCAAAAACCCTGACATTACTTACTTCCAAAAATATATTTAAAATTTTTGACTGTGGTTTTCTGTGTAGTTTCTTAAAAAAAGTCACTTCAAAACCTGAAAAAAAACCCATTCATATGCATACTTATATACTCATATGTGTATGTATACATATGCATACATACATACCTATATATATATATGTATAGGGGGAGAGAGAGAAAGTGTGTCTGTGAGAGACAGAGTGAGAGAGTCAGTAATCATGCCTTGCCACACCCTTTGCTGGCTAAAACAGAAGGATCCAACTCTCAGTGACTATAGAATGAGACCTAGATCCAGCTACCCTATCAAAAACAGTAAAATCACTGGCTAAATAAAATGTACAAAGTTTGGGCTTTTTTATTAAAGGATAAATGTCTTTTAAAGGCAAGGGCAATATATGATAGAAGAGATATTTCTATGTATTCTCTAACCACAATACTGGAGTTGCTTTAGATTTAACTTTCCTCATTCTTTATTCATCTGTGTTGACTGCATGTTAAGATAACTGTGAGAAGGTTTCCCAGGGGACTGGAATGCTTCCAGCACAGTTTGTTCTGCTGATATGATGAGTATCATTTTACCAGTAACAAGGCAGAAAGTATCTGCTGTAACTGCAGCTAATTTATTTGATTTCCATGTACACTCGGAGGAAAGTTTAATTACGGCAAATGAAATATTAAGGCCAATATCTGAGAACAGAATATTCTTTCCCCTGCGCTAACAGGAGAGATTGTGACTAACCATTCCTGGCTAACATGGAGGAAGGTGAGGCATACAACTGTCCTTATGTCTTGCAAGGAAGAAATGGCTGAAATCAAAATTCAGATGTCCTGTGGGAGGTTAGATGTTTCCAACAAAGGGAGAAGTAAAAGGGAAAGAGAAAGCTATTAATCTCATTCCTGAGCTTCACTACGTACCAGTGGGCAGAACAGGCCTCATGAAATGAGGCAAACAAGATCTTCTTCAAGAGATTGCCTCAGACTGTGTCCCTCAAGTTCAGCAGACTGACACTAAATCTTTGGTTCATGAAAGTTGAGATGATGGCAATCAGAGTTCATAAAAAATGCTGCATCTTGGAGGGAAAGATTAGAAACTTGCCGGGATTGGTAGATGAACCACTGAGTTGCACCCTTTGCACACAGGTTGAAAACACTGTCATTAGGAGGAATTTGGATGTAACGTATCCCCTGCAGCACATATAATATGTGAAATAGAAGTTACATATCTTGTGTACAATATTCTCTGTCCTTCAAGGGAATATGGTTTGACAGTTTAGTGATTCCCACAGGTTCCCACAAGGGAATATGTCATTGGGAAGGACTCCAGCAATGCTGACTCCTCTTCTCTGGGGTGTACACCATATCACTTCCCTCACACCTGGTCAGGTTCCATCCCACAATCCTGTGCTCATCTTCCCTCACTTTTCATCAGCAAGTTGTCCCACAGCCTCATGCCACCAGGTGAGAAACCTCCATCTAACTTCTGGTTTAAATATGTCCATGCCTACTATGTTCCCATGAATCCTTCTGTTTGCATTATTCTGTATTTTAAACCACTTTTTGAGCATCAATGTGCAGCAGTTCTCCAGAGTAATTTTTATGGCCCCAGCCACTACTCAGCCTTCCTATGCCTTGTCACACTTCAGACTTCTTTTATGAGGCCGCAGTCTCTCCATTTTCTCACTTGTAACTGATCTGCCAGCACCTCATCCTTTTGTTAGCTCTCTTCTGCCTCAGGTCCCGTCTGAATTCATCTCTCTTGATCTGGTGAGGACATAAGTGCAGACAGCTCTACTGGATACCTAGCTCTGAGTCCTAGCCCACTAAAATCTAGACTCACAATTGTCTGCCTTGTGTTTCTCATCTAATTATGTCTGGCAGACAGTGAAGCTTTGTTTCTCCTTCAAGTACTTTTCCCATCAATCATTAAAGCAGCTTTGTTCCAGCCAACGTATCTATTGTGCATGTCAACCTTTCCTTATGCCAGGCACTTCCCACTTTCATGCTTTGTAAAACACCAAATGTACTTTGGCTTGAAACAAAGACATTAATAATTATGTATAAATTCAAATGCACTAATTAGCTTATGAGTAACGCATTCCATCACCAGTGCATGAGCTGAAGGAACACAGCCAGGAAATCCAGATTATGGTCACAAGGAGGAGTCTCAATTATTCTAGTCTTAGCATGTATAACTGTAAGGTCATTAAGCATAGTATTATCCAACACTTTAAAAAAATCAGTGTAAAAATTGAAGAGAACTGAAAATACCTCTACATTTAGAAGAAAAAATGGAACTCTGATCAATTATTTGGGGTTCTTGGGCTATATTGAGTTCCCCAAAATCCTTCCACACCCCCACTTTAACAAGATGCTTTGCCTGTGATACCAAACCTGTATCTACCACGAACAAGGGAAGGGAACCTTCCCTTTTCATTTGCTAAATCTTTGCAGCAAAGCTGGAGAAGTAATTGACATTTATCCAGTGCCCTAAATATTCTAGTAATAAATGTCTTGGCAATACCACAGCTAGACAAACAGATTAAAATAATGAGTGGTACAGAGACTGCTCTGCAACACTTTTTCCCATTAAAAAGTACTGCTTTCTGTTGCTTATCACTTTGCCAAACAATTCAAGCTGAAATGTTGAGTGTCTGCTATGAGGTTGATTTTTCTGGGAAAAATTTCTGCTAGAATGGAAACATTTATGAGAATGAAATTGCGAGATGGGAAAGGGAGAGGGAGTCGGCTGCTTGCCCACACAAAAAATATTACTCCAGACATTTCACTGAGTTGTTGTTGCACTCTGGAACTGGGATTTATGATCAGGCCAAAATGGGTCTATTTGATATTAAAGGTGTTCAGTGTGTGATTCCAAGATTATGCCTTCAGAACAAATCCAAAGCAATAATCCCCATCTGCTGCTTTAGTCAGATCCCTAATACTCCAGAAGGGATTTGGATACACCTGAAGTTTTGAGACAGTAACTACTTTGAGATTAAACCTGTGACAGCAGTTACTTCCATGAAGCCTGAATTTCAGTCTCAACTTGTTCTCAGGTGTGAACCTGGACAAAAACATTCCCAAAAAAGCCAAATCAGAACAACGTCTTTCAGGTCTCTCTTTAGTCAAAACAGAGTAGAATTAGTTCAAGAAAATGTTATTACTAAGAACAAAAATAAACTGCAATGTTTGCTTCAACTGAAAATGAAAGATCTAGAGATCTCAAGTTTTAAGTTGCAAAATGAGGAGGAAGATGTTCTCCTCGCTCAAGTAATGCAGAATGCAGGAATTCATCCTAATGGCCTCAACATTCATCATGCACTGCATAGCCAAAACCCTCAAATGAAAGCCACAGAAGGACAGAGGAGCAGTGCTTGTTAGCTCAGAAGACAGAAACTTAGAAGCTCTGGGCTCCCTGGAGGCATTGCATCTGCTCTGCTGAGCATTACAGCGTGCTCATTTTTGAACTATTTCCCATCCTTCCAAAGCTGTTCAGCTTGAGCACCAAGTACTTCTTTTTTTTTTCTTTCAAAAGATGATTAAGCTGATCCCTGGTGAGAATTCCCATGAAGTCCTGTTTGAGCAGGCACTGCAAATTTTGGGCAAATTGTATTATTATTACTATTAATATTATTACTAGTATTAATCACAGAATCACAGAATTCTAGGGGTTGGAAGGGACCTCGAAACATCACCTAGTCCAACCCCCCTGCCAGAGCAGGGTCACCTAGACTACATCACACAGGAACACATCCAGGCGGGTTTTGAATGTCTCCAGTGAAGGAGACTCCACAACCTCTCTGGGCAGCCTGTTCCAGTGCTCTGTCACTCTCAC
>VZRW01011537.1:0-17826 GCA_013398125.1 Aegotheles bennettii | reverse complement strand
CTTCCCTTCCCTTCCCTTCCCTTCCCTTCCCTTCCCTCTAGGGAACCATCTAGGCTAATATTTGAATGGTGGTTGTGTATTGCAGCTCCCCGTGGTTTCCACACCTTTATCTGGGCTCAGTGTCCAGTCACAGCAAACAAGAGATGCTCACTGCTGAACAGGAGGAGCTGGACCAAGTGTTTGGAGGATGCACATGGTGTTTATACCAGCATGAGAAGGGGAAGATTTCATGTATTTATATGTTTCCTAAGCAGAAACTATGCAGGCACAGAGAAACATGTATAAACTTCTTGTATAATGCAGCAATGAAGGATGGTAAAAGGGAAACTTAGGCAGGAAGAGAACATAAGTAATAGAAATATATGGGGAGAGTTAGGGAGAGGATGAAGAAAGAAAAAAGAAATGACACTGTTAAAGAAACAAGGGAAAACAAAAGAAAATGATACAAAGATGAAATATAAACTGATAAACAACACAGTTATTTTTTTAAGTAAAATATGCAAATAAAGTTAATCCATTAATGTATAGACATAGATACACATATGAAATATGCTGCCTCAACATACAGTGAACAGATAGGGTTTAGCTGAGTTTCATGCATGGCAGGAAATAAAATGAAATGCATTTATCAAGCACATAGCTGAGCAGCATCTGCTCATTTTTAAAGCTGTCTGAAAGGCAGAAGAGAATGACCTTCTTCATCTGTATCTCATGGAGACATTTGGGGAATATTGCCATATGAATTTAATAAAAAGTTGCTGTCATTGACATTTTTATAAATAAAATAGAGACTTTGTTATCTAGGCAAGGGGTGTTTTTCTGCTATCTTGATTCAGTCAGGTCCTAGTTAAGTGAAACCTGAAACCATACTCTTCAGTTTTTCCAATTTAGCACGTGCATAGCACTAGGCATATCCTATGATGAGGGTTGGCTTGCTGAGTTGGAACCTTGAAAACCATGCCTACAGTATTTACTCATGAGAATAATCCTTCCTGCTTATCTATTTAAACCTATAAACAGATCTATTTAAACCTATAAACAGGTTAAAACTTAAAAGCATGACATTCAGTCCTGTTTTGCCTGAGGAAATAAACCCTGCATGTAGCAGTAATACTAGCAGAGACAGTTCTTTATAGTAAAAAGGGAACAATTGCTTTCTGGAGTGTGAAGGCTATTTTGGGCTTGATTTTCTGCACAGAAGCCACTGTTATTAGCTGTGGTGCACTATACTGGTTTTACACATGGGTTTCCTGCACACTTTGACATATCAGGCACATCCTTTCCTCAGACGATCTAGCCTTGGACCCTATTGGCCCTGACTACATGCCCAGTTCCACTGTGTAGATGGATCCATATGTGCATCACAAGCATTTTCCACAACGATGCCCCAGCAGGCTGCTCTCAGCAACAATACGTGTTTTGTCTCCATTTGTCTCTTCTTTATACTTTTCAAGTCATGTATTTCCTCAAGAAAGGCCACGCCACAGGTGACCAAGGTCAGCTGCTGATCTTAGGCTGTTCTCTCAATTTTCTCTCATATTCCTTTGGGTGGATCAAATCTGAATAAGGGAGGAGCTCGAAGCCTGGGTGAAAGAAAGATCTAGTCAAAAGGAACGTTTCATTCCTAGCTGATTAGGAATTTTCAGTCAAAGACTACGTGATATAATTTGAATATATAGCTTATGTCCTTCCAGAACTTTCTATTAATGTGAACACTAGGATACAAACTCTGGAAAGGGACCAGCAATCACAGTACTTCAGCCCAGTACTACCTACATGTTCAATAGGACAGGAAGAAAATCAGCTCCTCGGTTCGGATATGAAAAACCAGGAAACTGTTAAAATGCAGATGAAGAAGCAGTATATTTGGCATACATTTTAACTCACCATATGAAAGCTGTGAACATTGATTCTTAGGTATCAGCTCTCTAGTGATAATTGTCATGCCATGTGTGATACAATTAACTGTACTATGTGCTGACTCTCTGCTGTTCAACTGCGTTTGTCTTCTGGTTCTACTAGCCTCCTGCCCTCCAGCTCCAGCATCCCACTGCTGCTTCTGTCCTCCTGTTTTCACATTGCTTTTTCTCCCAGATGCCAGAGGTCTGCCATGGTGTTGCTCTTGTGTGAGAGAAGGGCTATGTGGCCATTCAGTGCTTGCTTGGTTATATCTGGACCAACACAAGCCTTTTTGCCAGTGGTCTCTCTAGACTGCATGTTTGGTTTTGAGTCATCTGAACCAGTGATGCCTGTGCTACTACACTTGCAAGCTGAAGACTGTATCTCTGGCAAGGCTGCTTTTGCTTTGAAGCCTTTATGTAAAAAAGAAGCATACTGTGGCTTGGTCACCAGGCATTTTAAATGTTGTATTTCTACAGTCATTTCATAACACAGTTAGAAAGGGAGACAAAATGTTAGGGGAAATGAACAAGCGAGTACCGTTTTGGCCATTATTTTCAGACATCTGTACCAGATCTTTAAAAGTGTACTGATCTTCTCCAGTTGCAAAAAGTTTGCCTGCATGAGTCTTCTGCCCAACAGTACTTGGGCAGGAGAGAAGAAATAGGACCCAGCTTGTACGAGCCCTCTCTAACTTTCTCTGGTCCCAGGAAACACAAGTCATTCTTCACCTTTAAGAGGTACTACTTTGCACTGAGTCTCTTGTGCTCTGTATTGGGAAAACCTGTGTGGAATAGCTGCCAAGAACCATTGCGGCAAGAAGTTTGTGCAGGACTAATCATTACTTGTATCCCCAGGGATGCTTTCTTCCTCATTCAGCATGGCTGTTTCCTGTAATCCCTTTCAGTCCTTCCCTTAGTGCTTATTCCACATATATTCTTCCTTCACTCTTTATTACTCTTTTTTAATTTGTTTTTAATCTCCAAGAGGCAGGCACTTCCTCCTGTTTTCGCAAGGTGCCTAGCACAAGGACACACTGTTTTCTGTGGGCCTAAGCATCCCTAGCTGCTGCAAGCATGCAGTAAATTTGATCTGCTCTGGGGGCATGCTAGATTTATGACTGCAAAGAATTTCAGCGTGGACTGCTCAATATCTAGAAATACTGGACACAGAGCACAGCACATGCTCTACCATAATAATAATTTGTGCATTTGAGATGGTAGCATCCTGCTCTTAACCAACAGAAATTATTTTCTTTAATTGTCAACAATGTGTTCCTGTATTTTACTTTATTTTGGGACTCTTTCCTTTCAAATATTGCATTGAAAAGGGACAGATTTTGCACAATACAGCACTATTCAAAAATGAAAGAAATGTATTTGCCTCTACTTGCTAGTGCTGTGTGGTTAGTTATTATTGTTATCACAGTTCAAAAACATAAGTTGTTAACAATAGAGATATATCCAAATGGCACTGTAATAACAAGCAAATAATGACCAGCTTTTAGAAGATACTCCCCAGCAGGCCATGAAGTATGCCCTGATCTGCACTGTTTGCACAAGTATCCAATGTTTGTCTGTACAAACTCAGATTGGTGTCTGACCTACAGCTCTAGGTACAGCTTCAGTTGCTACTTTGAGAAAATGAGCATTGAAGTGGATAATTTGTCTTAGATTCTGTGACACATAGAAGTGGTATTTTAGATTGCTAATGCTGGAAATGCTTGTCACTCAGGGTAAATGATACCTGCTTTTGCCTGCTTCCTCAGGTACCTTTTCCACATTTTTACTTCTTTTAAGTGAAAGACAATTCATTATCTGTTACAGGTGACCAGGGTTCCTTTGCTAAGCAGATCTGTTTTGCAAAAAGCACCTTCAACACTTCTTGATGAGGTCTGAAGACAATGCCAAGCAGGCGAACTTTATGAGATGGGGACTGGCTCTGAGAAAGGAAAGGAGACGGGGAGAGCAGAGCTGAGCACATCTAGATTTAAATATTCAACAAGAGTTAAGCAATGTTGGAATTTGGCCCTGTCTTTATATTTTTAGTGGCCTCTCTCTAGCGATCTTACTGAGGCCCCTTGCTTGGCAGAGAGTTGCATTTTCCTCCCCATCAGGCTGCAAGGGAGTGGGAGATCTGGCGGGCATCTTTGAGGAGCACGGCTGGATCAACACTGGCAGCAGGACCCTCTCACGCGTGCCTAAATTATGACTTTCTAAGATAGGAGATGAAGGCTGTGCAAAGTACAATAAATAATATCTCTATTGTTGCCTCCCCTCTTCTCCCGCTCTCTCAGCTCATTCCTCTCACAAAACCAGACAGTTTCTCCTTGACAGCAGCCTGAAATACAGACTCACACAGCTTATATCTTGTCTGTCACCAGGATTTAAATATCTCAGGCCCTGGCAGCACAGCCAGTTCCTTACTGATTGTAGACTGATGAGGCTGGTTTCCTAACAGGGATGGGTTTTATTTGTGGCCCTTCAAGTTCTCCATTTCCCATCTTTAGCCTTTTCATCACTCTGGGTAATAGCCGACTTTCTTAACTGCCCCAAGAAGCACTGCAAGAAGAGTCCCATTGTGCACAATCAGTGGATCCCTGGGCTCTTTTGTCTTGTGGCTATTATGGGAAGGGAAGCCTCTTTAGTCCTTAGGCAAACAAGAAGGACATTATCTTTTTTAAAAATTATTGTTACTTGAAAAGATGATCACAGAGCTGAACAAGCCCCTCATTGCCTTTAATATTAATATACGGAAACCTGCTTTCTGTGGAAGTTATTCCCTGTCCGTCAGCTGACAAAGAAAGAAAGTAAGACTGGAAAAAATATTTGCAATCTGCTGGGAAGAAATCCTTTGGGGAGCTGGATTTGTTGTTTTACTGCACACTTTGGCACTTGAAGGGTCAGTTAATAACTCAGATGCAGAACTGAGCTAATGGATCAACAGGTAAAAGATATACACAGAGACAAACAGAGCAAAAAAAGTTGTACTTTTTCCATATGGGTATCTTAAAGATGATGCTTTCTACCAGGAATAAACTTTTTGGAGAGCGTGATGTGTCAGTAAGAGTATGCCTTATTGCACTGCATTATAGGCAACCCCCCAAATCAGAAGGGACCTGTCAACTGCCAAAAAACCCTTTCCTTCTGGATCATTTGGGCCATTTTTCGTGGTCTAAGTGAGAATTTAAACCCTACTGAGGGATTTCATTAAGTGATTTAAAAATCAGAGAAAAGATAACCTCCCTGCCCCACCATTTTGTGTTCAGGTTGATGGAGTGGGTCTGAAATTCTGGAGTACCTCAGGACTTCCCAGCCCTGGAGGCAGTGGCTCTCCTGAGGAGAAAAATCTCATCCTCCAGCCACACTCAGATGAGTGTGAATCACAGTATTGATCAGCAGTGGATCTGGCAGACAGGATTACAATAAATCCCAGGCTCCCCTATCTTCCCACAGGTAGAGGAAGGGAGAATACAGACCCCTGCAAGATTGACACAATGAGCAGTTTGGGATACTAACACAGCTGATCATTAAACTGATAAACAGTGGTAAATGCAAGCCTTTACCTTAATTCGGAGCCATCTTCAGCAACAATATATAGGTAGAGCACAACCCCAGAACATCTATATAAAAGTAGTCTATTCATAACACGACACATAACACAGCGGGTGATTATGAACAATATGCCTCTTTATATTTCAGTGATGCAGTAACTGCTCTTGATAAACATTGCCTGGCTTATCTCTTGGAAACTAAAAAAAAGTGATTGATGAACTTCTGAACTAGTGTTTCATATGAGCTGAGGTTTTCAGTGACTGATAAATACACCAGACTCACTCTGGCGTTCCAGCTTATCTCAGCCCCACAGGAATATGCTGCAGAAATGTCTCCCCAGTCTTTAGGAGAAAAAGCAGGAAGATATTTCTGAGGCTTATCAGCCCACACTTGAGTCTGTGCAGCCTTTAAGTTTTACTGCTAATCTTCAGTAAAAACAGATGCAAAATCTTGCTGATGTTTTTAAGGTTAACTGCAGA
Organism: Aegotheles bennettii; assembly: GCA_013398125.1. Taxonomy (NCBI): domain Eukaryota; kingdom Metazoa; phylum Chordata; class Aves; order Caprimulgiformes; family Aegothelidae; genus Aegotheles; species Aegotheles bennettii. The sequence goes on along the minus strand of VZRW01011537.1, from coordinate 11,894 downwards.
CCCTTTCCTTCAGCATGGCACCAAAAGCATCCTACTTTGCTTTTCTCAGAACACTAGTCAGTTCTCCTTCCCCTGGGTTTCCCCAGATCATCTTCTATACTCCAGAGCAGGGGCTGGACAGCAGAAGGAAAATACAGGGAAATGGAACCAGATCAGGGCTCTATAGTGAAGACTGGGAAAATATTGAAATTGACTGAACTGGAAGCTGATCTCACTTTGCCAAGATAAAGTAGATAATTATCTAATCATACAGTTCTAACTTCAGTCAGTGCTTCGAGTTTCTTTAGGATCTGCTTCACAAGCATTTAAAGCTTTAAAAATAGCATTTAAGGAAATTTATTAAGGGGTTAAATGTGGTAGGAGGTCTCAAAGATTTTTAATATTGTATTATTTACCCAAGGCAATAGACAGCTTCTTCAGAGTCATTCCATTCTAATGTGCAAATGCTGAAAGTAATTAGGCTGCGTCCTATGTGTATTGAAGTATTTAAGAAAAAACTTTGGAAAAGTGACTTTTCATGAGCAGCTGCCAAATATTTTCTAAAAATTATTGCATTACTAATAATATAAGAAGTTTTAGTTTTTAAAGCAAAGGCTGTTTTGAAACATACAGGGTGTTTCAAAGGTGGACCAATTGGAAATGGAACTTCAATTGAAACTTGGTCCATCTTTTTGAAACACCCTGTGTAATTCCAGTTTGGTGTAATAAGCATTTTTTTTAACTTTTCAGTATGGGAATGGACAATGCAACAACATCCACTGCAATGTTTGTTGGCCAGAAAATGTTGTTAAACCAAAATTTTCATGAGAAGAGTTTACATTTTTGTTTAAGAAGACAAACTTTTGTTTTGAAGAACTGAAACACCCTTTTATTTTTAAAACAACAGCCTGAATTGCTCTGAAGAAATGCTTAGCTGCCATTGCCACTTTATGAGAAAATATTCCTTCAGCTCTGAATATTAAACAAGTTTTGTTAGAGATGTCTTGTGTGGTGCACTGGGTTGCACATTTTGCTGTTACTTCTTAAAAGGCAATAAAGAGAAAGCCAGCATTTTTCTGTTTCCTCATCCTTTGTTGCAGAGTAGACGTACAGACCCTCTAATGCTGTTTTATTTATAGATTTCAAATCCCTCCAAAAGGATCACATGCCCTCTGATGCCTGCAATAAGCCTACTGGCTGTTTATGGCTAGAGAGTTAGTATTCATATAGAGACTAGGCATAAATGAGAACCAGACCCTACATTACTTCAGTCACTGGGGGAGGGTGTCTAAATTAAATGTAGGCTATAAAAAGACTTTAGTATTAGTCATGTCTGGTTGATGAAATAAGACCACATCTGCTTGATTACATATTATCAATAATCTTAAAATATTCTGCTGCCTCATGAAGCCAGTTACCACCTGAACTGTTTATACAGTTGCTTACTGTGGTTTTTTATACTTTTCATCCTATGTATGCTGTCACTGAAAGGTAGAAAGTGGAGCCAAAGGTGCTTGTGGACTATCTTTCCTAGTGATCACCTGCCATTTTTATCAAAGTAAATATTCAGCCTGATGTTCAAAAGGCTAATAGCAAGGATATCAGTCTCCTTCTAATAACTGTGTTTTTACTGCAAATAAAAAGAAACCTGTAAACACAAAAATTAGGTACCCTCTTAAATCACAGTGTGCTTTGGCTTGCAGCTCTGTCTTGTTAATACTTGAGTCAGTGCATAAACATCTCTCTGGCTAATGTAAAAGCTGCCAAATGACCATGGGGATTTTAATTATGGGAAGCAGAAATTGTTCTGTCAAAAAAAAAAATCAAGAGGATGTAAACATTGCAATCGTATTTAGTCACAAGGGGAAAATAGGGATCACCTGTCAGAAGCACACTGCTTTTCATGAGTTCATGGAGGGGTCACAGCTCCTCTGTGTTTTGGGCCATCTTTCCCAGGGGAAAGTGCACCTTTACACATTTGCATTTAGACACAAAACCCGGCCTTCTCTGCTTTACAGTGGAACTACAGCTTTCTGCACTGATAGAAGCAAAGAAAAGGACACCTAGCAAGCTGTAGAGTTCCAGACTGAAAATAGGTGAGGGGATTTAGAGATATAGATATTCGTGCTCTGATACCTTGGATACGAAGGGCCTGCAGTACCTGTTAGGAGCATGCAGTCTGTGAGGGGTATTTGAACTAGGAATGTTTAGTTTTGACATAAATTTCATAAAATCCATTGAAGTGATTTTTTGAATGAAGTTGGACAGAGACTGGACTGAAATTTAGAGAATAATCCAATACAGCTGAGGAGGTTAGCTGAACAGGTTGTTTGGGATTTACAAAACCAGCATCCAAAATTTCCAACATGTCAGTTGATTCTAATCTCTTGCATTTTACTTTATGCTCACAGACGCCTTGCCAGCCAGGTCTTCAGATTTCTGCTCTCATCCTGTGTAATCCTGGCTCATGCATACATGCAGAGAAGGTCAGACAGGGAGAGCAACTCAAATTATTTTGGATGGCCTTTGAAAAGGTGTAAATGCCACGGAAGAGTTAGGTGCAAGAAATACATGTTCATCTGATGGCAAAACTGAATCATAAACATATCTGAAGTCAGCATGCATCAATGTTTGGATTTTTCACAAACTGATAGAGAAGTTGACTTACTCTCTTCTTTTTTGATTTCTCACTGTCACAGACTGATGCTGTGGAGGGTTATTAACTTACATGCTCCTACCTTTTACCAGCTAAGCCCAATAGCAGTGATAATGTTAACTGCTAATTTTAGAATGTCTTACGTACACTGAGAACATCTGTACATTTATCCTAGTAGTATATGTTTACGTAAATCTTGTCAATGTACTATACACATACATTACATGTGTAGTCTTTATATTTAAAATTGTGCTTGCTTGAATATAAATATCAATGCAAAATGTAATATTTTATATAAACACATACTTTACTGTTGTATATATTGTGTGTATACAGAATTTGTTAGGAGACAGATACCAAATGCATTTTTTAAAGATGATCTTACTTAGTAAGATGAGAGCTCACTCGAGACACTGAATGGCTTAGGGATCTGGTAAAGGGACACAAATTTTTACGCCCTTTCAGATTTAGCTAAAACCAGAAGAGGTTAAAAGTTTTCAGCATCCTGATAATTTGGTGGCCAAAAAGCTACAGATTTCTTGTCTTGGTCCCTACTGGCAAGTGCCTGTCAGAGCTCAGTCCCACTGGCACACAGCAGACAGAGAGGCACAAACCCAGCATTAGCTTCCCCTGGCTGTCCCTAGCAGGGCAGGAGCTGTCCCCCACAAGACTCCTGTGCCGTCCCACTCAAGTGATATAGAGTCACCAGCTGCTTCTCCCCTGGAGGAGTTTGCTTAATTCCTCTACCTAACATGGGAGAAGCTACAGCCCTGATGGAAATCTCAGTGTCAGCTGTGTGAGCTCTCTCTTTTCAGATCCTGTACATACAGGGATAAAGTCAGGCTTTTGACAAGAGGGAAATAGTGTGGCCAGCAGGACTAGGGAAGAGATCATCCCCCTGTACACAGCACAGGTGAGGTCGCAGCTCAAACACTGTGTTCAGTCCTGGGCCCCTCACTACAAGAAGGACATTGAGGTGCTGGAGCATGTCCAGAGAAGGGCAACAAAGCTGGTGAAGGGTCTAGAACATAAGTGTTATGAGAAGCAGGTGAGCGAACTGGGGTTGTTTAGCCTGGAGAAAAGCAGGCTGAGGGGAGACCTTATTGCTCTCCACAACTACCTGAAAGGAGGGTGTAGCAAGGTGGGTGTTGGTCTCTTCTCCCAAGTTTTAAGCAATAGAACAAGAGGAAATGGCCTCAAGTTGTGTCAGGGAAGGTTTAGATTGGATATTAGGAAAAATTTCTTCACTGAAAGAGTTATTAAGCACTAGAACAGTCTGCTCAGCGAAGTGGTTGAGTCACCGTCTCTGGAGATATTTAAAAGACATGTAGATGTGGTGCTTAGGAACATGGTTTAGTGGTGGACTTGGCAGTGTTAGGTTTGTGGTTTGGTTTGATGATCTTAAAGGTCTTTTCCAAACAAAATGATTCTATAATCACAGATGACAATGACCAGCATTTTAAAAGAATGGAGAAGTCAGCAGACTCCATCTCATTTTTTAAAAAGAGGAACCTCGATTTATATTCTTTATGCTGGAGGATTTGAAAGCGAGGCATTAGATCTGCCCAAGTCTGGGAGCATTCACATTGGGCCTTTACTGTGGGCCTATCTCTGATCTTGCAAGCCATGTCTGAACACTGCTAAGAGGCACTATTCTTCCCAGTCCTGTGGCACATTAAGGTAGTTCAGTCTGAAGAAAGTGAGAATCCTGATATAATTTAAACATGATGTGTCTTGGGTGTTTGTAAGTATACTGCAATCCCCTGCACAAATAGGTGATTTTATTGGATGATGCTATGGCTGTGTCATCTAATGGAAAAGTCGACCAACACCCCCAGGTCCTTTTCTGCTGGGCAGTTTTCCAGACACTGTTCCCCAAGCCTGTAGCCTTGCAGGGGACTGTTGTGAACCAAGTGCAGGACCTGGCACTTGATCTTGTTGAATCTCATACAATTGGCCTCAGCCTATTGTTCCGGCCTGTTCAGAGCCCTTTGTAGGGGCTTCCTAACCTCAGGCAGATCAACACTCCCGCCGAACCTGGTGTCATCTGCAAACTTTCTAAGGGTGCACTTGATCCCCTCATCCAGATCATTGATAAAGATATTAAACAGAACTGGCCCCAGTACTGAGCCCTGAGGAACACCACTTCTGACTGGCTGTCAACTAAGTTTAGCTCCATTCACCACAACATTTTGGGCTCAGCCGTCCTGCCAGTGTTTGACCCAGAGAAGATTACACCCACCCAAGCCATGAGCAGACAGTTTCTCCAAGAGAATGCTGTTGGAAAATGTGTCAAAGTCTTTACCAAAGTCTAGTTTCTAGATCAGAATGCTTACCTTTCATTTTTGGAAAAAATTGTTAAACAACAGTGAATATGATTGAAATACCTCAGGATGACTTATTCTTACTGGACAGCCTTTTGAAGGCACATCACCTTCTGAGAAATGTTCACAGGACTCTGCAGCACCAGTGGCACTCTGACTGTTGTTGGAAATTAATGACTTCGGCACAAAATTACATGAACTGGTTCTCTGATACTTGCATTCCTCACCTGAGACTTCAAGATAAACATGTAATAAGGGACGCTCATCATCCCACCTGTCTTCTCTTCACTGATATTCAATTAAAAAGTTTATTAAGTAGACCAGCATTTGACCTTCCCTGAGACACTTCTCCCTGTAGTGGAGCTCTGCTACTGCCCACCTGCTGCACAGCAAGATTGTACTTTGCCATGATCCCTGGCATACACTGTGTACTTATGGTTGATGGCTTGCTTGAAGGAGAACAGACCACTAATAAATTGCACAGTCATTACCCTTTATGCATACTTGTTCTAATAGGTGTCACAGATTCTTGCCTCCTAATAAGGAAAGGAAGTAGAAAAACACATAAATTCTCCCAAGGGAGTCAGACAGCCTGAAGTCACATTCAACAGCTGTTACTGTTACCATGAACATGAAGAGCAAAACAAGGATTAGAGGGGTGGAAATAAAGAAAGGGAGAAGGAGGGAGAAGGAGGGAGAAGGAGGGAGAAGGGAGAAGGGAGAAGGGAGAAGGGAGAAGGGAGAAGGGAGAAGGGATAAGAGAGGAAAGGAAAGGAAAGGAAAGGAAAGGAAAGGAAAGGAAAGGAAAGGAAAGGAAAGGAAAGGAAAGGAAGAGAGAAAGAGAAGGAAAAAAGGAAAAGGAAAAGGAAAAGGAAAAGGAAAAGGAAAAGGAAAAGGAAAAGGAAAAGGAAAAAGGAAAAGGAAAAGGAAAAGGAAAAGGAAAAGGAAAAGGAAAAGGAAAAGGAAAAGGGAAAAAGGAAAATGAAAAAGGAAAGGAAAAGGAAAAGAAAAGGAAAAGGAAGAGGAAAAGGAAAAGGAAAAGGAAAAGGAAAAGGAAAAGGAAAAGGAAAAGGAAACGATGCATTGCTAGGGATTTTGGCAAGATATTCTTGGATACAGAACATATTTTGCACTGCAGCAATCTATGAAAGCTCAGCATTCCTGTGGCACGTGATGGAATTTGGAGATTAAACAAACTTTGGCATTAATTAGTCTAAACTCAAATAATTTCTTTTATCCAAAGTTTGCATTTCTGTGTCTTGTTGATTTTTTAAAAACTGCCAGTTTACTCTCCAGCAGAAAGATTTTGGCATTTGATGGAAGTTTGGATGCTATGTTGTTATTAATTCTAATTAACAGGAGGTTTTAGAAAATGTTTTCACAGGGTTTACCTTTCGCCTTCTACCCTCAGCTCTGGTCTTTCTCCTGGGGGCCAGCTAATAGGAATCGGGTGCTTCCCTGGCTGCCCTGGAGCTAAGCTGAGTTACACCAGCTAAGCCTCTGTCCCTCCATATTATAGCTGAAAAATCCAAAGGGGAGATTCGCGTCCTCTGTAAAGAGGTGTATTTAGTCTATCCCGCTGAGATAGTTTATGGCTTTGGCAGGGAAACAGTTGACAGTGTGTACTGTGAATATAGTTCAAAGTGAACTTGAAGTCTTGGAGCTGCAGCTCTCCCTGTGCTTACAGTAATTTGTTAAAGGTTCTCAGCATAGGTACATATATATCTATAGAGTCACACCATCAATTAAACACACTCACTTGATATTATAGGGAAAGTGAGAATGAGGCACACCACAGGCTGCTGCTGCCTTTTGGAACAAGGCACAAAACCAAGTTCACACAGCATAGCTGGGCACTAAGGCATCCATGGCGCATGTCACAAGCCTGCTGCTCTCAGCATCCTGACCAAATTCCAGTTTGTGAAATTGCTATCTGTCTATTTAAAATGTGTGTCCCCTCCCCCAGTTTCAAGCAGATACAGTGTTCCTCACTCTTGACTTAAACCGTGGAGGGTCATTGTTCTGTTATATTGGATGTCTGGTGCTTTTAATACTCATGCTGGCTAACTTCAGGTGCAGATACAGTGATTTTTACTTTTCAGGTCAAAAACGTGATGTCTGCTCTCATCAGAAGACCAAACCTACAACAGATCCCTACAGTAGGAACTACTGAGGGCAAGAGTGTGTATTCTCACAGGACAATCCACTGGAAGGGCTCAGAGGAGGTTTGTTTTCTAGCATCTCATGATTTCTATGTTTTTCTATGTGTCTGCAGCTTTCCCCACACCTCCCTTTGCCTTGTAACCCTCCTTGAACAAGAATATGGGTGGTGAATGATCTGTGGATGCTGACAACTCCCACATCCCATTCAGAGACCTATTTCCATCCCACTTCAGGATTTGGCATCCTATACACAAAAACAAATCTTACACCTTCCGTTAATCAAAACACTATGTGCCTGAGGTCCACCAATGGAAGCATCAGACCAAGATATTATATCTCTGTCTAGAGCAGAGTAAAGCAGTGGGTAGCTTAAACAGCAAGTCTTATTGCTGGCTAAAAGCTTGAAAAGACCATATGGTAATTCCTACCTGAGTTTAAATAGGATTAAAAAAAAAATCCACAAGGAACTTTTTGATAGAAATTATAAAACATACTTTTCTAAAAGTATTGGTGACAAGTGAGAGTAACCAATAATATTGCTTAATATTCTAAACCAGTTTAAGTTCCTGTCCAATGTCAGTCTTAACACAAACTAAAAATATACTACTTATTGAGCTGGAAGAAGGTTTTGGTTTACAATTATGCCTTGATGGATTACCTGAAAGCACAACCTTCAGGCAAACTGTGATTAACTTGACCAAAGACATCTGGGAGAGCCATCTATGGCCTAAAATTATGACCTGGGTATTCTGGGTTGAAACTAGACACCATTTAAATTGCAGTGCTGAAAAACTCTTCTACAGAGGCCTTTGTTTAGGAAGCCAACAGGTTTTTTAGCTTCAGCAGTTCAGCAGAAACACCTTCTGTGAAGTTACAGGAGGGAAAGAAAGTACTTCCTATTTTTTTCAGCCATTACTTTAAAAACAAAACTCCAAACACTCCCAGCTTGTATGAATAAAGAAGCAAAACCAATTAATAACCTAATGATTAGGAAATGCTGTAGACATAGGTTTGGATTTCACTTAGCAAGATTTATGGAGTTAAATATAAAAGTATGACTCTTGAAAGCCATGTGCTCATAATTAGCTAAAGTTTTACCCCTAGATACTGTAAAATCACAACATGCTGTCAGAGCCCATTTTCAGATCCTGTTATCAGCATGGAATAAAGTTTTCCACTAAATTCAAAACAGATTTACAGGTGCTAAAACAGCTATTTTATCAGTGGGAAACAGGCTACCCTTTGTTCTCTAAAAAGGCATTTCATGATTTTACATTGATCAATTGATTATACAACAAAGGGAAGCAAAACAATTTTGGTCAGCTATTGAAACTGAAGAAGATACAATGTGAAAATAAACATGAGGAAAGAGACTGCCTATCTGAATGCAGAATACAAGATCTTGCATATTGTCACCTACTGTAAAATAAAAAACAGAGAACAAGATCAAAGCAATGCCATTCCCTTCTTATTGCTGAATATACTACATAAATCCTCAGTGTTCCTGCAGGCAAACTCAAAGGTTAACCATGTTCCAGGCAGCTGTGAACACTGGAAATTGAATTATTCCATTAAGAAGAAGTCCTGTGAAGATAGCAGCCCTTTCAGTGTATTAAGTCCTGCCATGATCCATCATGTGAAGGGGCTCCTCTTGGACAAGCTCCAAAATGGAAGAGATTTCTGTACACCCACAATTGCATTCCCATCTCACAGCAATGAGCACACTCCTCGGACCGGCAGGACAAGTGCCTTTCCCAGGGGAAGGAGCTGACACTTCTACTCCAGCATCTGAAATGGAGGTGAATGGCTTCCTGTTGGTTTGCAGGCTGGCACCCACCACAGGGCAGATGGCCTCTGAGGAGTGCTCTGAGTGGTTTGGGGATAGGGGGGATGAAATGTTTTTATAAACAGCTGCTTCAGTTTGGTGATGGGGAAGCAACTGTCTGCTCAAGAAGAAGCAACATCCCTTGGCTTCCTGCAGCGTGAATGACTTAACATGATGGAAACTTTATTTTAGAGACTGTATCTGAATACTAGGCCTAGACATGCCTGAACCTGAACTCTGGAGATGTTTGCTAAGCAGATCAAGTCTTCAGATTGCAAGAAGTTATTTATAACTAGTCTTAACTCCTAAACATTTAGATGGAGGTTTTGAAAGCACTCTAAGGGATTCAATGCATTTCTTCCTCTGAAATGTCCCAGGCAACTTTAAAAAATCATGACCCAAGTTTGTACCCAAGACAGAGTGTGAAAGTACAGGAAGCAGGAGCCTCATGCAAAAACAACACAAAGCATTACTTAAACATTCAGTCTTGCCTTACAGCCTTGGCAAAAGCAGAAGAATTAAAGAACAGAAGAACAGTTACATTGCATCATGGGGAGGCTCCATCTGACCCACTAGCTTATCACACAGTTTCCTAAAATGCAAACTTAGGGAAACAAGGTGATCCTTCCTCTGCCATGGCCTTAAGGCTTCCAAGACTCAGTGAGAGGGCAGCTTTCTGAGCTGGAGATTGTTTAGTGGCCACCAATTCATCTGTCCTCTATGTTTATCATTTTAACTCTCTGATGGTTGTGTCTGCATTGTCTGAAAAACAGCATCTTGTTTATTGAAGCCTGACATGTGGCAATTCCTCTAGATGCTCAGTAGTTACATTATTATGAAAAAGTCTCCACAGGCATTTCCTTCTCCCCCCTCCCCTTCTTTATTGCAGGAAGAGGGAAGATGGGCATAAGGTAAAGAACCTGATAGTGTTTCCTTGAGCACAAGATGGGATGTTTCAAACTTGCCAGGCCTCAGTTAAAGGACTATTACATCTTCTAAACAGGGACTGCTATAAAAGGACTTCAGAAGCCATTAAGGCTGTTACTGATGCTATCTGAGATGGTTTACAAGTAGGTGTACACGATGGTCCTTTCCTGGTCAAATGGATGGTAATGTAATATGAACACAGTGCACCATTCCCACATGGTCTTCCACATCTGAGAACAAACATCTTGGCAGCATTTATATGAATACTGTGCTGTGGCAGTGTCCATCAGCATCTTTGCTCTAAAACACCAAATCAAAAGGAGCAAGGAGTGACAGAGCCATGCATTAATCATGGGTTCAGCCCAGCTAGGAGAAACTTCCAACAAAACATTGGTGCAGAGATCATTTGCAGATGAACTCACAGGTTCATATACAGAAGTGAAGGGAACCTGTGAGATCCTGAGACATCTGAAAAACTAGAATATATACAGCTGTAAGACAAGTCAGCTTTCAAAACCTTGATCCATTTTGTTTTCTTGAGGGAACCAGAAAACAGGAGCCAAAGCCTGTGTCCTGACTGACAAAATGATACCTGAAATTGATGTTGTGTCCTTTTTCACAGACCAGGCAGTAGATACATAAGGCCTCAGGTTCCACTGAAATATTGCATCTCCTTGTACTTAATGCCATATCATTCTTCTTTTGTGTTGACCAAGAATCAACAGAACTTCAGGCTCTCTGCTTCCCCCAGCCCAAGAAAGCATTTCTGAAAAGTGAACTTCAAAGTGTCTGGCCATTTGTCAGAAATAACCACAAAACTACAAAGAAATAACCCAACAGTAAATCAAAAATCCGAGAGAGAAACCTCTCACAAGGACTACAAAGGAATAAAAAAACAAATGGCATAGAGAGTTGATTATAACACCAGCAGTTTGCCACTGCAAAGGAGAAACTGATACCAGATGCTGCTGGGAACCCTTTCATTACCTTGTGCAAGACCTGCAAAGCTGTGAAGGGGCCCCATGTAGCACTACCTTCACTATCTGGGATAAATGTGCAGCGTTTGGACACAGCAATTCATGCTTGCAAGAGATATGCAGAACCAATTTTTATTTTGTTTGAATGATGAATTCAGAGGCCAACTCCTTGTAAGTTTTCTGCATCCTTTCATCATATCCCAGCAAGTCTTTTGAAGCTAGCCTGTCTTGAAAAATTATGCTCTTACGTCAGGGCTTTTAATGTCAGCAGCATTACTATTTAAACAATTGAAAGTAACAGATGAAAAATTAATCAAAAATTGTTTAATATTGAATACAAGGGTTGCCAGACCCTATGGCCCTTGTTATGTACTTTCTTGCTTTTTAAATCCTCAGACATCTTCATCTGGTTCTTTAAAACTTATTTTTAATTTGACTGGCTATTTGGCAATCTGTGAATAACAGCAAGTAATACAGCCATTTTATTCCTCTCTTCTAGAGAAGAAGGTCACCTAGAAATTGGATGGTTTATTTTTAGGCAGTATTTTCTGCAATGTTGCTCACTCAGATTGTGTCAGATGAAGAAAATGTATAGTGCAGTAAGGGAAGGAAGGATTTTTATTCTGATCTGATTTTTTTCTATTAGCATAATTACAGAGTTGTACTCAGCATCTGCTCAGAACTCTCAGTGTACAAAATACCAAAACCATAAGGGAGGGCTGGAAAAAAATTGCTATTATATTATCTTAAAAGTAGTAAGTTTGTTTGGTTGGTTTTGGTTTTGTTTTTTAATTAAGTCCCTTTTTAGTCACATTGTAGTTTCTGAGCTTTTCAGGTTCACTTGTTCTGTGTTTCCACGGTTCTCTCTGCAACCATGAAGTATACAAATGCTCTTTTCCTAACAAGTGAAAGCAGAGTCTGTATGGACTCTGTAGAGTCTGGCAGCTGAGGATTTTTGCAAAAGCATATAAAATGTAACGGATGTAATAAAACAGTTAAAATTCCCAATACTGAGACTGAGATTTGTAGAGGATGACCAGAGG
>VZRW01011536.1:0-13798 GCA_013398125.1 Aegotheles bennettii | reverse complement strand
TCTGTGATTCTGTGATTTTGGCCTGTTATGTTTGGGGAAATTATCCAGGGAGTTTGGGTGTTAGGACTACAAAGCATCTGTAACAATTAAAAGATGAAACAGAAACAGCAGTTCCTCAGCACAGAACAAATCAGCTGTCATTAACTTGAGCCATTTTAAATATAGATAAACAGATAATAAGGTTACTCTGTATAATTATAGGAGTCAGATTTATTTTTAAATTTTCACTGTAGAGCAGTCCTTTGCAAGTAGGTCATATTATCAGGAGAAAATGACTCAACATTGCAGTTTTATTTGAGACTGAGATTTCCATGGGTTCTGAATCAAAGTAATATCCTCTGTGATTAATTAAAAGAAGTAGTGTTACTGTTACTAAAAAATGGATATTTTTTATTATGTTAACATGAAGATATCTGCTTCTCTATTTTAAATAAATTAGTGGCATTTTCAGTTTGTAGAAATTAGATAATTATTTTATAAAGTTCAGATGTAATTTTTAAAGTGTGAGCTTCTAAAGCAAGCAACACAATTGTTTCAGCAAGAAAGGAAATGATGGCAATTAACACAGGTGATAATCACTGTCCCATAGCTCTTCTTCCTTAAGATCATTGGACTATCTGAATCTGATTCTTCTAGTGATCCTTCACTACTAGTGAATTGTACTTGATTTATGCAACGCTGCAGAGTGAGAGCAAGATCAAATACTGCAACTATGTATATATTACAGAGACAGTCACACTGGACTGTATAATTAATCTACTTTTTTTCAGTATTCTGTATCAGACTAGTCCCTCAGGTTGTCTAGGAAGGTGAGAACTCTTTCTACGATGTGAGAAATAGGTCTAACCTGCGCAAAGAGGGAGGCTTTTTTTTTAACCAGGGTAGTAAATGGTTATCCTGAAGCACAAGAGATTCAGACTGAATCCTGTCTACTAAGATGTAGATATTGTAGTTGCAAGAATGTTATTTTATTTACTTTTTGAAATTTAATTTATTTTGTTCTTTTATTCATTGAAGTATCAAAACAGAATTTGCACAATGCTATGTTAAATTTTTTAAAGGTTGCTGCTGTCTTCCTCTTCACATCTGTGATGTATTAAGTATGTGTCTCTGCTTCTTCATATTCCCATGCAATTTTATTTTCTTTTTTTAAAATATTCTCTACAGGTCATTAATATTTTCTTCTAACTGTTATTCGTATCTCTTATCTTCTTCTTTTTCACTCTATTTTTCTTTATTTTTTGGTATGTCGTAACTGGAGAACCTTTGTCCCATTCCTTTCAGATTACTACTGTTTTGCTGATTTTTGACCAGTATAATTTCATTTTTATTTTTAGCTGTTAATATTCCTGAGACTACACATGATGGAATCCTCAAAGGAGAAAGATTTCAAAGCCCGTTTATACACAGTGACTGAAGTAACTATGCAGAAACCAGCAAGGAGAAATTTTAAGGCAAATTACATATACTGGTATTAATCATGTAGCATTAAAAGGGCCATATAATATAAAGTTAGTATATAACCCAATTGTTCCTCTTGGAATTCTAACAACCACAACTCACAGAGAAACCTACTACTTCATATTAGATTTTTTTTTTCGATTCTTATACTACATTTCTTTTCTGAAATACACTTTTTTTTAGTAACACTTAGAGGAGTGTGCAGTTTGAGTAAAGAGTAGAGAAACTATACTCTTGTAACATCTATATCCTCCAAACACACTTTCTCTCTAATGCCTTAATAGTCGTCCTTCTTCTCTGTCCCAGAATAATATATAGTTTTCAGTTATGATCCAAACAGGAGGAGGCATAAAGAGAAGATTTCTTCAACTTTTTAACTTTATGACTTTTGGGAATCCACTGAAGCATCTCCTTTGAATGTTAACAAAATGCTCTTTGATGTATTGCAAATTTAAAATACTATTCAGTCTCTGCATTAGACTGCCAGAAGTCCCATTAGGCACACAGCAGACATTCACTACGTTATAGCTGCATTTGCAATATATAAAGAACCTTGTTTAAAAATCTTTAAAGACGCAATAAAACACATTTATATAGTTTCTTACAAATCTCCACTGAGAACTTAATTTAAAAATACACGTTAATATTTTGAAGTCTGCTTCATCTTTTTCAGCTTTCACTGGTAACAGATGGCAATACTGGAAACAACTATGAGAGGTGTGAACAGGTGGATGATCTGTTCAGCCTGGTGGCAGGGTCCCAGAGGGAACAGAAAGGCTACGGAGCATCAGGGAGTTTGAGAAAGAGATACATCGGTGGAATAATGCTCTGCCTTCCCTGAGGCAGAACACCCATCAGTCACCAGAAAAAAAACAAGATCAAGGGGTCCCTGTATCCTCCCCCTCCTAGTCAGACAACATTAACGTAAATGAAAAGAGTGAGTGGGGTTGAATCCATGCTCGGAGCTGTAGGCAAACCCCTTTCTTACCCTCCTTGGCTTCCCAGGTGCCTCTGTGCAACAGATATGAGGTTCTCGATGTGGAAGGCCAGACAATAGATGATGTGGATGATGGTCCATGTACATCAAAGGTGTCGCCACAGCCAGAAAGGCCTACCTCCCATTTCATGACCATCTTTACTAGGAAGAAAATGGGTTATAGTGGTAAGTGACTCCTTTCTGAGGGGAACAGAGGGTCCAATATACCAGATGGACCCTCCTCTTAGGGAATACTGTTGACTCCCTGGGGCCTTTATAGACAAGTAGAAGTAACCTCACATACACAATCCCTGGTCCTTATGGGGAACTTCAACAACACTAGTATCTGTTGAAGGGACAAAACAGCAAGGCATAAACAATCCAGTAGGTTCCTGGAATGCATTGACAATAACTCCTTCTCCAAGTGTTAGAGGAGACAAAAATGAGATGTGCTATGTTCTCACCAACAGGGAGGGGCTGGTGGGGAACATGAAGCTCAAGGACAACCTTGGCTGCAGCAAACATGAGATGGTGGAGTTCCAGGTCCTTAGGGCAGCAAGGAGGGCACACAGCAAGCTCACTACCCTGGACATCAGAACAGCTGACTTTGGTCTCTCCAAGGACCTTCTTGGAAGAGTAACATGGGAAAAAGCCCTGGAGGGAAAAGGGGCCCAAGAGAGCCGGTTAGTATTCAAGAATCAACTTGTCCAAGCTCAGGAGAGTTGCATACCAACAAAGAGGAAGTCAGACAAAAATGCCAGGAGGCCTGCGTGGATGAACAAGGAGCTGCTGGACAACCTCAAACAGAAGAAGAAAGTCTACAGAGGGTGGAAGCAAGGCTAGGAAGCCTGGGAGGAATTGTCTGAGCAGTCAGAGATCAGGTTAGGAAAGCTAAAGCCCTGATAGAATTAAATCTGGCCAGGGACATCAAGGGCAATAAGAAAATCTTCGATAGATATATCAATGGTAAAGGGAAGGCTGGGGAAAATAAGGACCCCCTCCAGAAAGAAACAACAGACATGGTGACCTAGGATATGGACAAGGCTGAAGTACTCAATGACTTTTTTGTCTCAGTCTTCTCTGGCAAGTGCTCAAGCCATACTGCCCAAGTCACAGATGGCAAAGTCAGGGAGTGGGAGAATGAAAAAACTACCCATGGTAGGGGTAGATCAGATTAGAGACCACCTAAGGAACCTGAATGTGCACAAGTCCATGGGAACTGATGAGATGCATCCACAGGTCCTGAGGGAACTGGTGGATGAAATTGCTAAGCCACTATCCATCATATTTGAGAACTTGTGGCAGTGCCTGACTAATGTGGTGGCCTTCCACAAGGGGTTACAGAATTTGAAGATAAATGAAGATAAACTGATGTAATCTACCTGGACCCGTGCAAAGCAATAGATACTGTTCTGCATGACATCTTTGTCTCTAAATTAGAGAGTCATGGACTTGAGGGGATGGACCTCTTGGTGGATAAGAAATTGGCTGGGTGGTCGCACTCAAAGAGTTGTCAATGGCTCAATGTCCAAGTGGAGATCAGTGATGAGTGGTATTCCTCAGGGGTTGGTACTGGGACCAGTGCTGTTTGACATCTTTCTCAGCTACATGGATGGTGGGATCAAGTGCACCTGTAGCAAGCTTGTTGACGACATTTAGCTTTGTGGTGTTGTCGACATGCTGGAGGGAAGNCATCCAGAGGGACTTTGACAGGCTTGAGAGGAGGGCCTATGCAAACCACATGAAGTTCAACAGGGCTAAGCACAAGGTCCTGCACCTGGGACAGGGCAATCCCATGTACAAACACAGGCTGGGTGTAGGATGGATTGAGAACAACCTTGAGGATAAGGACTTGGGAGTGTTGGTTGATGAGAAGCTCAACATGAGCCAGCAATGTGCACTTACAGTCAAGAAAGCCAAGAGTATCCTGGGCTGCATCAAAAAAATCATGACCAGCAGGTCAAGGGAGGTGATTGTCCCCCTCTACTTCACTCTTGTGAGACCCCACCTGAAACACTGTGCCAAGTTCTGGAGTCCTCAACTTAGGAAGAACATAGAGCTGTTGGAGCGAGTCCACAGGAAGGCCATGAAGATGATCAGAGGACTGGAGCATCTCTCCTATGAAGACAGGCTGAGAGAGTTAGGATTGTTCAGCCTGGAGAAGAGAAGTCTCCGGGGAGACCTAGCAGCCTTTCAGTACCTGAAGAGGGCCTACAGGAAAGTTGGAGATGGACTTTTTACAAGGACATGTAGTGATAGGAAGGGGCAATGTGTTCAAACTGAAAGAGGGTAGATTTAGATTGGATATTAGGAAGAAATTCCTTATTGTGTGGGTGGTGAGACACTGGAACAGGTTGACCAGAGACATTGTGGATGTCCCCTTGCTGGAAGTGTCCAAGTCCAGGTTGGAAGGGGCTTTGAGCAAACCGGTCTAGTGGGAGGTGTTTCTACGTATTGCAGGGGGTTTGGAACTAGATGATCTTTAAGGTTCCTTCCAACACAAACTATTCTATTATTTAGTAATTCTATGGTTCTATGATTTTTGTAATTTTATTCATTAGCTAGTGTTTATTAAGCACCAACAGGGACATATTGAAAAGTATTCAGGTTGTTTCTTGAAGCTGAGTATGTTACACAGTATATGTTTTATGAAAGGTGACTGTACTTAGATCTGCCATTTAAAGAACAAAGAAGATAACACTTCACATTATAAAATTTTTGAGATAGAATTATTAGAATATGGCATTTTTCTGGGACTTAGGCTAAAGCATTGACACTATTTTATCATATTTTATCCACAGAAGTTATGTATGTGTAGATGAAAGCAAAAATGGTTATGGTAAGAAATATGATTCAGCTTTTCAAAATATCACATAGAATTTACAATATGAAAAAGAAGTGAGAAAAAGGAGCTGTAATCTTTATGAAGGGCACAGCTGTCAGGTGTAACTGAGGTTGGGATGAGACACCAGCTTCTGGGAGGTAGTATACTATACGCACAGGATAAAGAGATTTAAATTTGATGAAAAGCAATGAATGGAAGAATATTCTTTTCAAATGACTGCTACTAAGAAATTGAAGATGTCATCAATGTTTCTCTTGTCCCTGAAAAAACATTTATGCAATGTCATATTTTTTATTGTCCCATATTGTGGCTGAAACAGAGAATTTCTGAAATCAATCAGGACACCAGTGTAGAGAAGTTCTGTTTTAGATACCTTCATTTGATGTGGAATATTCATCACCAAGTTTTCCATTTGAACCAACACCAACAGGGTCTTGAATTTGTCTTTGACACATTTATAGAGAATATCCTAAACACTGACTTATTTTTAATGAAGAATTATATCTTGGAATTGTGACTACTATTGTGAGAAATTAATACCCAAATACTTAGTCTATACTGAATTATATCGAAGTTTCTACACTGGAACCTTGTTTAAAGGGATGCATGTGTGAGTTTCAGATCCTAGCTGTGAAAGTGAACCAAAGTGAAGGTCATGGCTTAGTCACACGCCAAAGAGAGTCCTTAAGAAGCCTTATCATTCCCAATGGAAAGCCTCTTCTCTGATGAAGCAATTATTCAGAAAGTTCATGAAATAGGTATTCTTTCTTCTTGGTAAGCCAAAAATTAACTGTAGCAATAAGCTTCTATAGGTCTTCCAATTAAAAGAATGGTGGTAGTATGCAGCTACAGTGAAACTCTGCTGACCAACTTACCAATTAAGAGCAGCATACAAACAGAGAGCCCCAAATCCTCTGTGTCTAGTGTAGTGCTCCATTTAATTGTCAAACTACTGGCTGCACTAAACCAGAGTCAGTCTAGTTCTCTATCTTCCAGAAATGGTGATTTCATGTGCTGGGTGGTGTTGAAAGGGTGGCAGAAGAATGTGCCTGTAGGTGTTTCAGTTGCCTTCAGAGTGAGAAAATCCAAATGCAGGAGCTGTTTAGTAATGAAATATCAGACATAAAACCTGAAAATTAATAGTAGGTATGGATTTCTCAGACAAGCTGAAGAACGATGGTATTGTTCTAAGTATCAGTTAAAGTTATTCTATGTATCAGTTAAAGGGTTTTATTCCAGAAGGTATAGATTCCAGATACCTAATAATGAAAAGTAAATAGACTATATCCGAATTTGTGAAGCCAAGTGTGAATGAAGTCCATGGAGAAACTTCCACTGTTGTCAGTGGGATCTTGATTAGATTCCAGAATTTTATCTGGAGTGCTCTAAGTCATCTGGTGCTGAGCAGAGTACTCCACAAACTGCAGAACTTAGTCATTCTACAGTAACCTCATAGATAAAACATCGTATTACTTCCACCTGCATGTATTTTGAACAATTAACTCAGCCTATGATTCATAATTAGATTAAATTATTTTAATCGAGGTCTCAAAGTGTCAGTAGAAAATAGTCTGGTTTAATAGAATTGCATATACATGCTGTACCTCTGAATGTATGACACTTTTGTCATCTGAATTTGGCAATTCATCTTTGAAATGAAGAATTGTCATGGTTTTTGCATGTTCGATGATTAACATGAACATTTTACAAAAGTTCTAGTTTACAAATAGTTTTTTTTTTCAAAATATGTTAGCAATGACTCATGCTTGTTTTGTAATATATTGAGAGAAAATATGGAATCACAATCTAAATATTTATGCTCAAAAGGTGTGTTTGGGTTTTTTTTTCTCCTGTGTATTTTCACATAAGCAACTACAGTATGGTGTCTATTTAAGCCATGAGCTCCTAGGGAAAAGAACTAGTTGGTAGGTCTACTAGATCTTAGTATCACTGAAGATGACACACAATACTTTCCTAGAGAGAAACTGACACTGATAACATTCTTATTTCTCAATCCATTGCTTTCTGTGCCTTTGAATTTTCATGTGGATACCACGCAACATGATGCATAACGGAGCTCCCAGTAGAACCTATGATCTAGAATGAGATGGGCTCCAGTATCCATGCTTTATACCTAGTTATACTAAAGCACATCTTCTTAAGCTAAACATGCTCAAGAATAGGTCAGTCACAAGCCAGTATATGAACTTATAACTAGTTAGGGTAGAGAGGGTGGGACAGTATCCTATGCTATGGTCACCATGGCTAAAAAGTTCAAAAATACTTATGACAACTTCTAGCTTCCTAGTTCTGCTGTCTGGACTTATTTTAAATTAGGGTTTTGTATTTTATAATCCTGAGCAAATGTCATAAAAATAATTTTATTGAATCTATTTGGAAGATACTATGCTATTTAAAACTCCTGGTTTTCTCCAATCCAGAAAGTTGGTTGAATTCTACTGAGTCAAATGACGTTTTGTCCCTAACAAAATTATCTATTTTCTGGTATCAACTTCAAAAAAACATCTTTTAATATCAATATTGCAACAAGAGGTGGTCCAAAGATGTTATCTACTAAAAATATGGAAAACATATGAACATAAGGAAGGAAAGCTAAATAAATTAATACAAGGGATTAATAAAGTATAAAATTTTATTGTAAATAAATTAGGTTAATTTTGTACCCTTTAGGTAGAAATTAAGCACTGCTGAATTTTAGCATTGGCATCTATTGTGGGCATGTATATTAATATGATATGAAAGTAGACAAGACAAGGTTAATACTTTTCAAAACTTTGAAATGTTATTCTGCATTTTGAACTATATGTAATAATATAGTTTGACAACAAGAAATGTAAGGAATATTTAATTCAATTTCTTATTCCTATGTTTTAAGAATTATTACCTAAATAAAAAAATAGTTTCATTTTTAATAAACACAAATGTCCTTTTTAAAATTCTTTTTTTATTATTTTATGTTACTAAAAATAAACACAAATGTCCTTTTTAAAATTTTTTTATTATTTTATGTTACTAGAAATGTATTGTTATACTAAATATTATTGTAATGATATCTTTGTAACAATTTGTTTTCAGTTCAAAAAAAGGAAATGTTTACCCTCAGTCAAACATCAATACTATTACTATATACCTGCTTAATACATTAATATATACATGCTTTCTGTGAATCATTTTTTCTGTACATTAACTTTTCTCTTAAGAATCATCTGCTAAGCTATGTAAAATCTCTACTAGATGCCAAGAATGTAATTTGGTTGCCTGTACTGGTTTGAGCAAACAGCCAGGGCAAGCCACAAACCAGACAGTTTTGTTTCTATCATTCCTCCCCCCAGAAAAAACAGAAGCGGAGTAAGGAAGAACAGGCTCAGGTTGGAAATTAAAAAAACTAACAAATTTAATGGCAAAGGGAGAAAGAGTAACAGGTGGGGAAAAAAGGGAAAATGCATATATACAAATATATACAACCCGAGCTCCGATGACTGGTGATACAGGCTGCTGAAAGGTCCTTCACTGCAAAGCTGATGGGGGTGAAAGATAGTACAAACCCCAGCACCCGATGCAGTTGTAATGCTGCAGACCGCGTGGCAAGCTGGTAAACAAAGCTGGGCCTTCTCTGTGCTGGCTCCACGTGGCCACCGGCAGGCAAGGAAGCGTGTCAGCAGAGAGCAGAAGAGAGAAGAGACGAAGAGCCAAAGAGACCAAGAGCCGGAGAGGAGAGAGACTGAAGCCCCCCCCGCCCCGTCCTCCTGGCTTTATAGAGTCTGGCAGGAAATGGGTGGAATACTGAACCTGATACCTGATACCCCAGACCCCTTTTCACAACAGGGTCCTAAACTCCACCCCTTATTCATTGGGTCCTGGCAGCAAAAGCCAATAAGAATTTTGCCTGCCCCTTTCAACTATAACATTGCCCAAGATATTTTGTTCCCATTTCTGAAATCCTGCTGTAATTCAAATGAGATTATGACTCTTTCAGGAAATACTATTTCCTGACCTTGTAACTTGAGCTTGTAACTCCCTTGTAACTGAGTTGCCTCCTTAGTAAAACAAACAGATTGTGGAACAATCAAGTAGGATTTGCTCTACTACTGACTGTTAGCAGTGTGGCTATAGGCTTGATCCTGAAGCTGAGGACACAATCTCAAAATGCAAGCATGGGACTACTGCAATAGAATAAAGAGTACGGTCAGAAAACAAAGCAATGGAAACCTAGCTTTATAGTTGATAAAATATCAGAAGTGTTAACCTGAAAATAAATAGAGGGAAAACATCCATCATGCCTTAGCTGACTGGGGCCCACCCTGAAACACTCAGTGGGAGAGCAGGGCCAGGGGGGTGTTGACTGGGGTCAACTCAGAGACCCAGAACTGCTGGCAAAGGGATGGTAATGGAGAGGGTCGAGGTCTGGTTGAGGCCAAGAACCAGAAGTTCTTGAGAATACAGTGGAATGTGGAGAGTTGTTCAATTCACTGTGCACGACAGACATCTGAATTTGGGGCATTTGTGAGAATCCTTATCCATGGATATAGTAACAAGGTTTTTCTAGATGGTTTTGCTCCATATAAAATAAACATGTTTATACATTTCCCCCCTTTTTCTCTTTAATATACTGAGTTAATGATTATTTTTTTTTCATACATTGTGGTCAAGAATGTACAATAGAACAGAAAGAATTATTCTTTTTTTGGGGGGACAGCATTATTAGCATATTCATCTGCTTTAGACAAGAGGCAAAGTTCTAGGGAGAAAACATTAAAATGAGACATAAATGTTAATGTCCTATATTGATTACATTGCTACAAATGAGAGATTTCAGTGAAGTTAAAAATAAAGCATTAATCTAAAATATTTCTGGTAATAATAATGAGTAATTCCATATCAGATTGCAGTACTAAAATTCACTACTATGTCTAAATTATGTTGCACACGCTATTTCTTCAGAAGGATCAATTAAAGCAATTATACAGTCACTCCATTGTAACTTCCCTGCTGGTCAGTTGATAATATAATGAATGTCTTCAGTATTCCATTGAAGTTAAGGGAATTAAAGTGATTGGAATATAAGGTTGATTATACAGTTCTAATAAAATCTCATAAAGCTGCATTTTAGCACATCAACTGACACATAATTTCTTTTAACTATGTGTTAGCAGCCTTAATAATTATTACTTCTAGCACGGCCTTACGAATCTCTCTGATATAGACCAGATTTTTCGACAGAAATAGATTTCTCATGAGTGTCAAAAAATAAAATACAATTGACCTTGGTTTTCAATGATACTTTTGAGTAATCAAAGCAGTTTGGAACCAGTGGATCATATCTGTGTGAAATCCAGTTTAACAATCTTATAATAAAATATCTATTTAATCTCAAACTAGGTATGAAAAATTACCCTTTATTATAGAGTAAAACACAAAGTTCTACTTCAAAATAAATGAAACTTGTCATTACAGAAACTGTTCTAATGAAATATTTTTTTTCTCTGAAATTAAATACAATAAACCCTCTAACTGAATAAGGAAAAGCCAACTTATTTCCTAATACTTCTTATATTATAAAGTTTAACAAAATATGAATTTTTAACAATTATCTATAAGAAAATAAAATTCATACCAGCTTCATATTAATTATTCTAAATTTAAATGTGAGCACTCCAATTTGTTTGTAAAGGTTAATTTGGATGGAATATAAGGTAGTTTGAAATCTCCCAGGTAAAAGTAGTTTAACAAAGAACTCTTAATACAAGTATTCCTACTGTTTTCTTCTATCCTCCTATCTCCCCCAGAATGTTTTTTAACAGGTAATGTCCAAAAATATTCCAAAAATTTGTCTGGGTTGTAACTTTTTTTAGACCCATGAGATAAATTTCATAGAGAAACCAATATGAAGGTTTAGTATCTGAAGTAACCAGACAATTTTTGATTAAGGTTGCCATATTTCTAACAATAAAAAGTTTGCTTATTTGTAATAAGGAGCCAAAAGCTGAGAAATATTTATCAATTAATTTTGAAGTATTTTGAAACCTCCTCATTTCTTTCAAAGTGGAAGACATTGATGCTTTAACAAAAGTTTTCCCCTTGTTATATCTGTGATTGCAGGTACTTTACTTCTTAAGTCTACTATATAGAAGATATATGTGTTCTGTCAACAGGACAGAAAAGAGGACAGGGTTATCTTCCATCCTGTTGTCTTTCTATGTGTTTCTAGTCAGAAAGCTAATGTTCACAGGTATTATTTGGAGAAGCAGCAGTAACTCTTCCATTTAAGTTCTATAAGACATGTCTGGAGTTAAATAATTCAACACTGTCCCCTTGCCTTCCCAGAGATATATTTTCCTTTGAAGTGAAAATTGCCTAAATGTGTTAAATTAGATGCAAATAATTTTATAAGTTCTCGTGGTTTTATGTTGGGCCAGCCATTAAATGAATCAGATGCTCTCTATTCCACTCCTACCTTCCCCAAAAAGAAAAGGAGAGAGAATAACAGAGAGAAACTTACAGGTTGGAATCTAAACTACACAGCTTTAATGAAATGGATGAAAGTGTAATGATGGAAAAGAAAATAACAGAAAATGTTACAAATATACACACACCCAATATCGTGCTTCCCCTCCAATAATGCTCACATTACCCCCGAGGCTCATACAAGATACAAAGTTATACTCAGCCTAGGTAGCAGTCATGAGCTGTGCACTTCTAGCAGTGAAGTATGAGTGCCAACACTGCAAGCACAACAGCTCCAGTGACAACTTGACAAGTAGGCTTCAGGCACAGAACAACCAAAGACATGGACAGATCTCCCAGGAAGGCAGCCATAGTTGAAAAACCTGACCCTGTGATCTCTCAGATTTATACTGAATATGACGCTTATTGGACGGAATGTTTCATTTGGTCAATTTTGGGTCACCTGTCTGATCCGCTCCTCCCCTCAAGAGGGGTGCAGTTGTGAAAACCCTTTGCTCCCCCTCTGTGGCCTTGATTCTGCATACCACTCTCTAGCAGTAACTATAAACGTCAAGTTTTATCAGTCCTGAAGGCAAACACTGACTGAAAAACAGGCAGTTAATTTCAGCAAGTACAGCTACTTAGAAGAGACTTAACTGAAAAGTAAAATTACTAAAAGAAAAATTTCCTCTATCCTGTCTCAAACCAGGACATAAATACTTAGGCAATCTACACTTAATAAGGAATGTGTCATATGATTTTCCCCATTTGGTTTTTTTTGTTTGGTTGTTTGTTTTTGACATTTTACTCTTTGTCTTATTGTAATGAAGATTGAAAAACATCTAAAACTGAAATGGGATATTACAAATTGCTGAAGCATAGAATGTTTCTTCCCGCCCCATCACTTTTTGTTTTGTTCAAGTCCTTACAATCGCCAGTTTGAAAACCAATATAGCAAGGACAACAGGAGATGAAGGTAGGAGGAATAGTTTACTGAGTTTTCTTGAAGTTAGATAATCACTCAAGTAAGTGGCAAATATTCACCATGAACAGCTAGCTTTTCAGTAGTGTGAGTGACAAAGTATATCATACAGGAATTACAACTGCAACCCACATTTAGGCATATTACGGAGAGTTACAAATAAGCTTTAAACATACAGACTTCTCAGGGAATTCATGGACAATAACTATGTAGTTACAGTTAAGATGTCTGCCAGATGAATACTGAAGTGCCCATTAAAATTGATATTATATTAAACAAAAGAAATATACATAATATTATTTGGGAGGAAAGTAAATCAACTTTCTCAAGAGATACAAGATCTTGATAGATCATGGGTCATTCATTTCTATACTTACAGAATCACAGGATGGCAGAGGTTGGAAGGTGTTGGGGATCCAGGCAAGGCAATGTGTCCGGGATCCAGGCGAAGCTAGGTGATGAAATCCCAAGATGGCAGCAAGCTGCCCCGGAGCACTGGGTGCGCAGAGCCGGCCTCCTTTCCCAGCACTCGATGTTCTTGCTGGTATTGTAGGTTGAGTAGTAGCTCAACATCCAACTCGCAGACCACATCCTGCTCCTTTCCCCAGTGCTCAGGCACTGAAGGCACTCTGGTGTCTCGACCCCTGCCTTTTAAGGTCCACCCCCCTTGTTAGGCATTTAGCTTTATTATTACCAAACAATTAGCACCTGCATGTGATGACCAGGAGGGCTGCCCTGTCAATCAACAATCAGGTAGCCCTCTGGTCAACCTCCACAAGAAGGGACCTCTGGAGATCAATTGCTCCAACCCCCCTTGCAAAATCAGGTTCACTTAGAGCAGGTGGCACACGATCATGTCCAGACAGGTTTTGAATGTCTCCAGAGAAGGAGCTGCCTCTCTGGGCAGCCTGTTCCAGTCCTCTGTCATGCTTAAAGTAAAGAAGTTTTTCCTCATGTTCTGATGGAACTTCTTGTGTTGCAGTTTGTGTCCATTGCCCCTTGTCCTGTCCCTGAATACCACAAAGAAGAGTCTGACCCCATCTTCATGACACCTGCCCTGTAGATATTT
>VZRW01011535.1:6598-55229 GCA_013398125.1 Aegotheles bennettii | reverse complement strand
GGAACATCTCCCTTATGAGGAAAGGCTGAGGAAGCTGGGTCTCTTTAGCTTGGAGAAAAGGAGACTGAGGGGTGACCTCATCCATGTTTACAAATATGTAAAGGGTGAGGGTCAGGACAATGGAGCAAAGCTTTTTACAGTGACGACCAATGATAGGACAAGGGGCAATGGATGCAAACTGTAGCATAGGAGGTTCCATGTGAATATCAGGAAAAACTTTTTCACTGTGAGAGTGACGGAGCACTGGAACAGGCTGCCCAGAGAGGTTGTGGAGTCTCCTTCACTGGAGACATTCAAAACCCGCCTGGATGCGTTCCTGTGTGATGTACTCTAGGTGACCCTGCTCTGGCAGGGGGGTTGGACTAGATGATCCTTCGAGGTCCCTTCCAACCCCTAGGATTCTGTGATTCTGTGATACCTGGCTCATCTTATGCAAACTGACTATGCATCACATTAAGTGACTTCTCAGCTGACTCATATTTAAGACTAGCACTTCTTGCATGCAAGATCTTGGAGAAGAGTTCAAGTCTAATCTTAGGAGGAAGTGGAGAACTATTACACAATTCTTTTGAAAGCTGAGACGTCAGCTACACTTTCTTCACAGGAATTATCTACTGACTGCGTTTCAGGAATCACTCCTAGATGGGCACTCCTTAGTCAATGATCTAAAGTGCTCTGAGAATAACTAAGGATGATGAACTCCACAATGTGACAGATTACATGGTTTAAGTCAGTAACATGACAAATAAAGTTACTGGTAGGGCCTATAATCTGACAGTACTAGCTAACCGATGCCATACATGTAACCATCTTCTACAGAAGCTACAAAATGTCCCAAGATTCTTGTATTAAATATGTTTATAGAAAATATTTTTAATTTTTTATAGAAAATATTTTTAATTTTTTATAGAAAATTCCCCTTGGTACGATTTATAGTGAGATTCTTTACTAAAAAAACCCAGTAGGTTAGCTAAACTTTTTCTAAATCATCTATATGCTGTCCTGTTTCAACAATTCACTGCTTTATTTTTTTTTAATCCTTTGCCACTGAAATTAAATAGCACAAGACAAATGGCAGGGTCTTATGGATACATGTTTTACATACAGCATTCTGTATTGAATTTTGTACACGTCTAACATCTGATAATTAAGTATTTAATTCTACACAACTGTATCACAGTTGTATGAGAGCAGAGGGACTGCATACTTAAAGCAGTGTCTTGCATACTTTTGAAAAAAATCACTGTGACTTGTGTGATAAACCAACAGAGAAATGGGATTGGTTTACTGCCTGTTTCCCAAGCATGCCAGGTTAGTCTTTGTATTCTGGTTTCCATGACAAATTTATCTACTAGCAATAAGAAACTGTCTGTAACCAACACAACCAGAATGACTCAGGTCGCTGGGAAGGCAAGGGGGATAGGATGGTGGAGCCAAAGGTTTATGCACAATATGTTGTGGAGTCAAAACTACAAAATCTACAAAGGTCTAGGAAAACTTTATTTATTGAAATTTCCCCCCTATGTTCCATTTTTTTAAAGATAAAAGTACTTTCAGGATCTCCTGTGATTTCACAGTGCACCTCTTTACCTTTGCTGATAGCCATTTCAGTGTCTTAATCAACTAATTAGTACTGATTAGTACTGATACTGATTTGTAGGGAGACTTATGGTGTTGACAGATCAAGAGTTATTGCACTAGTATGATGTAGAGGGTCTTTGTGAATAATGAAGTTGTTTTTTTACATACTGTGAGTCTTTCCACTGTAAACACGACTTATGATACCACCCTGGAAGTGCCACCTCCCTGGAAGTGCTCAAGGAGAGGTTGAATGGGGCTTTGAGCAAACCAGTCTAGAGGGAGGTGTCTCTGCCCATGGCAGAGGGGTTGGAACTAGATGATCTTTTAGGCCCCTTCCAACCCAAACCACTTTATGATTCTATGATAGGAAAACCAGGACGTACATTAGTGACTTTAGTTCCTTCTTTACATTCCTGGGCTCCAACTCATGGCTTCCTGTACCTCAGCCTAAGAGTCCCTATTTTTGTTATTTATGTCATCTAAACATACTCTTACACATTCACACACCTGTGCATCAGATTAGTCCTTTAAAAAGGACAGCTTGAGTGAATCAGTGATTTGCTACTGGGAGTTGTAATTTCATTACAGTAACCAGTCCTGCCTGGGAAGTTAAAACTAGACTGGTAAGTGCAAATAAGAATAATTTTTAATCTGATAGCAGATTTACAAGGTTGTTAGACTGTATTAGACTGCATGGTGCAATAAAATTGGGTTTCAGTTCTAATCAGCTGGAGTTTTGCTATTGGTTTTCCTCTGTTTGAGTATATGAAAGATGTTTGGTGGCTTATGACTTCAAATCATGCCTAGAAATACTTGAAAATAAGCACAATGTTCTCAAAAGATGATCATACTTACAATACATTCCTGCTCCTGATTTTCGATGAACCACGCCTGTTTCAGAAATTCTGATACCATAGCCATGTCGACAGATTTTCTGGGAAGAGATGTATCAAATCACATTTTTCATCAAGTTACAAACCATTTTTCATCATTTTCCGTACCAACGTAACTCAAGGTTTTCCACTCTCAAAATCCTTTCTCTTGAACTATGATATGCAGGGATTATTTTCCCAAGCAGTAATTGGCCTCTGCTATGTGAAACAGGTAAATTTTATGTTTGGCAAGTGACACAATTCTCCACAACTGCATGTTTATCCCTAAACCCTCAGCTACTTGCAGAAGTTTTAGATTAGAAATAGAATAGTAAACTAGTTGGACTATTTTCTTATTTATGATAGCAGTATATAAGCATTAGCATTGACTTACAAAGGGAAGTTACCAGAAACAAATTAAAACCTGCCTCCCTTAGTTAAGGTATCAGCTATATCCATTTAGCTAACTGAACATTTGATTCTGTGGTAAACAAATATTCTTGCATGATCATTTACTGAGTTTGGAGCTCTTGTGTGTTATGTTAAGAAAACAGATATTTTTGCTTTTTATCACTCAAAATCAATCCAGAGATACCATGCAGAATGGGAAAAAAAGACCAATTGTCACGTGACTTGATATTGAGCACCCAAAAATTATGAATAGGTTGCTTCACAACAACTTTGCTGTAAGGAATATTCTGTTTGCTAAGAGAAAAAGTAAGTGAACAAAGAGCAGAAATTGGTATTTTATCAAATAAAGTATTTTTGGTATGCTCAAAATATTTCTTTTTTTTTTCCCCACAAACACACTTCCATAGCAAACTCTATGGAAGCCTTGGTTTTAAAGCATAGGTATAAACAATAAACTGAATATAATGTTGCTAGATAACTGGAGTGCCTTTGAATCTATTGTGAAGACACAAAATGCTGCCTGCAGCCCTGACATACAGATCATATAATACAGATCACATACGCAAGCAAAAATAGTGATGTTGCTTATGCTGCAAACACACTTGCATTACTTATGCCATGTGTCCCAGCGGAAAGACTAAAAGCTGAAGGACTAAAAGCAGTCATTTAAAGTGATACACACCTAGGAACAAGCAGTGTAGCTGCAGCCCAGCTGCTTCTTTCAGTCGCAGCAAAACTGTAAAACTTAACTCTACATTCAGCTGTCAAAACAGCACAGCTGTCCTCCAGCCCAACTATTCCCTCCCCTCTCCAAGGAAGAAGCCACCTACTCTTCCTCAGAAAACTTGTTTTTGTGCCCTTCACTCAGTGCTGATGGCACAAAATTTAGCTCTGCCTGTGCTGCTAGAAAAACTGAAGCTGACTGAATATATGTCAGAGTAGGTTTCATCTCATCTAGGCGAAAAATAGGCAGAATATTGTTTAAGTTGTAAGGATCAACTGTGATATACATTGCTTATTGGGGATCAGAAAATCATACTTTAGTTGCTATTAAAAAGATCATGTTATCAAGCTGTTATAGTCCCTCCTGTGCCCTTCCAGTACTGACAGAAGAAGTATATAGGCCAGATAAATTGCTATAGTATCTGAAGTTCTGCTGCATTTTATAAGAGCATACATAAAGGTCATATACAGCAGGATGAAAACATTCTAAAGCCTCCATACTAGATGCACTGACTCAACACTGGTGACATGTACATATATGTCGGTTGACGAATAGATTCATAGAATGTGTAACTGT
The DNA here is from genome assembly GCA_013398125.1 of Aegotheles bennettii. Classification (NCBI taxonomy): domain Eukaryota; kingdom Metazoa; phylum Chordata; class Aves; order Caprimulgiformes; family Aegothelidae; genus Aegotheles; species Aegotheles bennettii. The sequence goes on along the minus strand of VZRW01011535.1, from coordinate 51,065 downwards.
TTAAGAAACAAGTCTCACAGCACCAGATCTGAGAAGAGGTGGGACCAAAATCGCATTTCAGTTGATAGAGTAACACTTACCAGGAATAAAGCTGGTAGAGAACTGCTAACTGCTAAGCAGGGAGAACTGCTAACATCTCCATTTCTTCTGCCTGTCCCCATTCCTGCCCCTCACACCCAGCTCTAGAAGTTTTGCTGCTCTTGGGGATGACTAGAGCAGAAGGCTGCTAGCCTACACTGAATTTGGTTTATTAAGCCTCTAAACTTTTATGTCTATCCTAATTTAAATTAAGAGATACAATAAAAGAATTCTGTGCCTTAAAAACTAAGTCTTTTTTTCCCCTCCTGTTTAAATAAAGACACTTGGCATGCAGATCCATCTATTTCTATCTAGCAAACCAATGTAATTTTAATGTAAGTCAAAATAGGCAATGGCTCTTGAGAGGGGCTAAAGACTTTGCTCTTCTTGTATTGGCTCAGAAAATTAAAAAAAACCTTACATATAAAACTGTCTGCCTGCTTTATAAGAAGCTATAGCTAATAAGAAAAAATAAAACCAGAATCTAGCAAGACAGCCAGCCCCTTGACAGAGTAGAGGTCTTCACCAATGCTTTGACTCACATCAATCTAAACTAGAAATACCTCATGTAAACAATACCTAGATCCAGGAGGGATAAATTCACTCAAAATATTATTTTTATTTACCATCAAAAGGAAAGGAAGAACTAATGGCTTTCTACCATATGTTTTTCTTTACTTTTGAGCTCAGGACAAAGTCTATGAACAGGGAGATGAAAAAATACATGTACCTACACAGTGGCGCAAACAGAAGGTAGCATAGAAAAGTGTGACACTTCGTTCTGGCTACTTCACATTAAATACCTACTTAGGAGTTATTCTGTTTAATAAGATATTGTCCAAGCCCCATATCGCACTCCCCAAACTGTAATGTGCAAACATCCCATTTAAAGGGAAAGAGCATCAAGAACTTAAAATTTCTGAGTTTGAAAAATATTGTGATTTTAATAGATTTTATCATTCCCAATTGGAATGATCAACATTACAACTGGACTAAAAAATCAAACAGAGATCCAGCCTGAAAGCCCTAAGTGTTGCTTCACAAGAATTACTGCAATGTTGTTTCCTGTCTGGTTCTCAGTCCCCAGAAGAAGTACCCTTGAACTGGACATACGTGAATTTTTAAAAGTTTTAAGAAAATACTCAGTATTTATTAAAAAAAATTAAAGACACAAACTAGACTTTTACATTACAGTCTGTGTCAAACACCATTTCTCCATGGTTATTTAACCATATCATGAACTATATCAGATGGTTCCTGTCCAATGTTAGTTACGAGGATCATGATGTAAATTAAGGTTGTATTACACCCCACCAGAAAACCAGGCAGCAGATCTAACACAATAATTTAATTTACAGTGTGAAGGTCTACTGAATATGAATGCAAACATCAGAAAGGAAAACAACCTCATTGTTGGAAAATTCAGTGTAAAGTTTTAGCAGAACAAGCCTCAGATGATACAGCCCTTACTCACATGGCTTTGCCTAAGTTCTTAGTCACAAAACCAGGGGTTTGCTCCTTTGTTTCTACAAGATTGCTTTGCTTCATTTTTATCACTTTCATGAGCAAAGACCTCTCTGCAGTGCCAAAGCAGCAAACTGTTTTCGAAGTAACAACAGCTGTTTCTTTTTTTTAATTTTCCATACAAAGCACATTAGTTTTCCAGCAATTCCAGTTCTACTGCAGATTTCTACAGCAGCCTACTACAAAGACAAAGTACAGGAAACAGTCAACTCCATGTTTGCTTTCAATCTTTTAAGCATTTTTTTCCAATTCCTTACACGCACTAAATAAAAGCAATAATTGTCCAAGCCCTTCTGTGTACATGAAATGTTTCAAAACTGAAATAATTTCTCGTGTCCACACCCAACTTTTCCCATGCCAGCAAACCCAACCCACAGAAAATTGCACCAGGTCACTTGACAAGTTTAGTGTATAATTCTTAAAGTTTATCGAGTCTACAGAGAGCAGCAAAGAACTACAAAAACCTACCTTCTTCCTCACAAATCACTTTCCAGGGCAGCCAAGTCAGGAGTAAGAGAGTGGCCGTCTCGCAATGGTTTTATAGCACAGCACAGGAGACCCCACCTAGCAACCAGTATGTTTGCACAGCCCCAGCAACCAGCCGATCTTTGCAGCAGCTAAATCTGGGTACTGTCCAAAGCACAGAACCACACAAAAAAAAGTCATTGCAAAACTATGTGCTGGAGAAAGCAGAAGCAGATTTCAGAAGGGAAAAGGCAATGAACAAGCATGCCTTGGTAGCTCTCCTCCCCTGCCATGGACACATGCCTCGCTGTAGTAAATTGCCATAAATCTTTTGGGATTGTAAAATTAAAATGTTAAAAACTAAGCTTAAATTACTCTCTTCACCTTTTGACATGACTGATACTACTTCAAACTGAATATATTAAGCTATATCTTTGATCGGAGAAACAGAGAGAAAAAAGAGTCGATGTGGCTTCCACTGAGCTCCAGTGGCTGTTAGCTCTGCTTCTTCTGCACATGATTCTGTGGCAGAAATGGTCCAGGAATAAGACATGTCTAAAACTTAATGTCAATACTATTTTTATTTTTATTTTTATTTATTTTTATTTTTATTTGAAAGGAAACACCTGGAAACTGGCAGGCTGAATAGAAGGGCAAAACCTGGCACCTATGTAATTAGAAAGATGTTGAAACATTAAATTTTGAAGTTCAAAGTGAGAGTGGTTTGCACAAGATGAGAGATTTTGCCAGACTGCTAGAAGCAGTTTCCTGCAAGCACTTCCTCACCAAGCCAGACAGAGTTTCCAGAGCACGTCCTGCACAGCACCACGCAGTGTATCACAGTGTAACATCTCAGATTGGCCCAGAACATAATGCATTGTGAAGAATACCACTTCCTGAAGCAGAAGCAATTGCAATCAGCAGATTGGCCTCCCAGCTGGCTGTTAACATGTTTTTTTCTGATCTGGACCTGCGGCAACACACTGCTACTTCCAGAATGAGGAAGTATGGCTGATCTATCTCTGATGAACATACATGAAATGCTGCCTGCCCTTGAAACACCAGTGTAGCAATTAATGAAATGAGGAGGAAGGGGAACATACTGCTGGGCAGCATTAGTGGAAACACTCACAAATTCCTCAGATGTAGCACATGATTGTATACACAATCCAGCATTGCTTAGGCCTTCCTCTGTTTAAAATAGCTCTGTAGAAACTGTTGGGGCTCTAAATCTGTCCCCAACAGGGTTCAGTTGTGGGCTTAGGATCAACAGAGCCAAGGAGATCCCCATCCCACCAGGCCAAGGAAGAGCCCCTATTAATGCTGTGAGAGGTAGTGGCCAGGACACCCCAACCCTGGGACCTGCCTTCAACTGCAGCCCCAGTGCTTAATCCCTGCCTGAGCCAGTGCCATGCTGCCTTACAGCTGTGCTGGGACTGGCTGTGGGACCCAGGCTGGGCCCAGCCCATGAGCTGATTTCCTGTACCATCCCCATCTCCATCCCCAGGGAGGTGACCAATGGCTGCCCCCAGTTCAACCCAGCTGTCCTACTTCTGGCTGTGGGGGTGGGACAGGAGGGGCTGCCAGGAGGCTCTGCATTGTCAACCCTCATATCCCCCTCCATTGGGGACCTCCCTGCCCCAAGGCCTGGCCTCCAGGGAGACCCCAACTCCCCTGACTCTCTGACAACAATTTTCCACTGCACATTGTTCTTTCCTTTTTTTTTCTGCACATTTCACATGCTTTTTAGCAAAGATATTTCAGATATTTTCAGTGCACTGAATAATTGAAAGGTTCTGCCAGCTGACAGTGATATTATGAATAAGGTGTCAGGTTGTGCTTGGTTTTGTTTATTTAATCATGATGTGGGAAGTTCAGATTACTCCTACCTTCCAGACCTTCTCCATATCAACATGACTCTACCAGCCTTATTTCACTGGTGTTGGATGTTGGTTAGAACCTCTGTTTACACTCTTTTTCTGGGACTGTTTCCCTTGTCTGTTAATGAGCATGGGTAAGTAGAATCCATTTATACTGAAAAGCTGTAAATCTGTGAATATGCCTGATGCACCTAGCTGAGTCTTTTGAAATACTGAAATACCCTAGAAAGGTGGGTTACACAGACGCAGAGCATTTTGGCATTTTCTCAGTAAAGAAAATAGCACAGCAACATTTACTGCGGGCCTATAAGGGTAGGAATCAGTGTGTTACACGTATTTAGTAAGACACTCTTCCACGTCAACCTTTTTTTCTAATACAGTTTCTCAATAATTGGACTATTATTCCATTCTCTTCATAGTAGTTTTTCACCTCTTTTTTTTTATTGTATTGTCTTATTGTCTTTCATGTGTGTTTTTCAACTTTCAGAGTGATCTGACATGAGTCATTGTGCTACAACTCATTGCAGGAGCTGTTTGCATTTGCTTTTCCTCCTTCTTAATGGGTGGGGAGACACTGACTCATCATCTCCCAGAAGCTGGAGTGAGTCACCATCTGAGCTGGAGACTTTGATTGTACAAAATACTTACACTTTAAAAATTCAGTTTAATTGGAGGGAGCTTTAATATTTGTTGTTAAGTTTTTAGTTGTACCTCTCTCACTTGTTTCACAAAATTGTAACAGTTTGTGTATTATTTGTTGTTGACCTGGTATTGTTTATTCAGAAGTAGCAAAGGAGGCAGCTACTGTCAATAGTATAAGTGAGACAAAAAGAAACACTTTTCTTTATTTTTATACTCAATGTGACATCTCTCAGATACTGCTAGTATCACTATTTTGTTATAATATTCAGTGTAGTATGGAATACAGTTGCTGCTGGGAGAAACAGAAATATTCACCGAAAGCAGAAAAGAAAAATAGCTGCCTTTGTTAAACTGCCAGATTTGGCCTGGCCAAATATTTCTCTTGAGTCTGGTGGTAACACCTGGAGTCTCTCTCTCTCATTTTTTGTCCCATGTGACTTCATTTATCTACAGTAACTTTTATCCACACCCTACAAAACTGAGGAGAAACACATTACTCCATCTCCTTAGACAGTCAGGACCTGCAGAGTAACCAGATGTCCTCAGATTTCAAGAAATAATGATATAGATGATACAGATCTAAAAGCATGCAATGTCACTGCTGTATGACTTACAGCAGTCCTGCTGAAGACAGTAACACTACCAGCAAGACATTCCAGAGCAAACCCAATACTTCTTCCACTAACACATATTTACCAATTCTTGTACAAATTTTTGTTTTAGGAAACATGTCTCATCTACATTATTCAGAAAAACATCTTTCTTTCACATTGAATTATAATGTCTCCTCAGATATTCATCGCTTCCTTTGACCTTAGAACAGATTAGATTTCAATTTCAGAGAAAACAGGTATACTATCTATTCATTTGCACCTAATCTGCATGATTCTAGATAGGTCAATCTAAAGTTGGGTTTAGGTCATGGAGTATCCTCATGTCACCCATTGAGCTGGGTGACATAAAGGTTCAGATCTAGACACAACTTTTTTAGGTTCATGCTTAAAGAAAAAAAATTAAAAAAATTAAAAAAGGAAAATATATTCATAAGACATATAATCAAAACTGTAATATTTCTTATGGCTTCTCTGTTAAAGGATTTATTTTCATTAATGTGTTATTTCCCATTCAGGTCATGTTTCCGCTGCAGATCTCTTTGCAAGCTTGCAAATAGTGAAAAAAATGGATAATATGCATTTGTGTCTTGATATTGATTCGAAATTCATAAATATTTTCAAGGAATTTTCTAACTAGGATTAACTGTAGTTGGTTTTGTTCCATACAAAATATTTCTCATTCACCTCTCTCTTTCCTAATGAATTAGCCAATATTTTGTTAGTGCCTCATGAAATACTGAATTGTCATTAATACTCTAGCAATAGGAACTCCATGCTTTAATTAGACATGCACCTCATTATGTAATTCTATAATTAATCTAATACTTACTATTCCTTTAGTTGCAGTAAATGCCTTTCTGTAGTTCCAGAGATTTCTAGAAGTGTAAAGGGATTTTCTGAGTCTCATGGTAAACCAAACTTGGATAGCCAGAAGACAGAAAATGTTAGTGAACTGCCCCCTACAAAAAGAAATAAAAATAGCCTATGATGTACTAGAAACAGGCAGAATAGCTATGTGTGAAGTCATGTCAAGATGCCATCATTTTAGGAACTAGAAGTCCCAATCGGTTTAAAATTATCTTAAATTTTATCACTCATTTTAAAGGAACCTGGAATACATCTTAGGGATGCAGATTGAGAAATGCTTCCAGAAATTTTTTCAACTTATCAGAGTGCCTTCCAAGCCTAAGCCCTAACTGCTATGGTTGTGTGCCAAAGTAATTTATATGAGGAAAACCTGGACCTTCTAGGACACCTCTAGGAAAAAGCTTAATAAACCTTGGTTACACAAATACTTCTCCCAATCGCAGTAGAGCAAAACAGACCGGTGCGATGATGATGTGACAAAAATAGTAAATCACTGGGAAAAGTATAACTCAGTGCACATGCAGTGGGAAGTACTAAGGGGACAAGATAAAGTAGAAAAGCATAAGCTTTGAACTGTCCTATATAGTCTATAATGCTAATTAGAGCGTATATATAATAACAGAACTGGCATTCAAGACAAAGGAAGAAAAATGACAGAGCTTTACTTTAAACAACTGAACCATATACGACTGCTGTGTAAAGCTCAGTGTCCTTAATGGAAAAAAGTCTTGTGAAAACAAAAAAACCACAAAAAAAAACAGGAGAGCTGGTGGCATGTCACAACTGATCCCAGGAGGACTGGAGCTGGGCAGTGTCTTCCAGTAAGACCAGGAAGTAGGATGAGCAGTCCTCTGTATCTCAAAACAGAGTGTACCCTGCTGCAAACTTACATTGTTGTAACTTCAAAGAAATGAGAGACAACACTAACAAAAAGTTAATGAGCAGGTGAATCACCTGTAGTGTCGCTAAATGTAGGTTAAATTTAGCTCTCTGGGGTTTTAAAGCTTATTTAGAATTCTGAAATTGATTTGATTCTCCAAAGTAGTTTTACATCTACTGCCATTTCTGGGTTCTCTTTTTCATTTAAGGAAAATTAATGTACTAAACATTTCCAAATATCTCCTTAGCAAACTGTGCTGCTTTGATTATTTCTGTATGTTGAAATTAATACTACTAAGTGGATCTATTAACAATAAACATCCAGGTTAAAACAATAAAGCATATCTTGCCCCCTATCTACAATGAAGAGTGAGTATCATATTCTGAAGCTTTAGAATCACCTCAGTCAAGCTGAGACCTGTTTGGAGCAGCGTAGCCCTGGCTTGGCTCCCACTGCCACACAGAAAGAGGAGTGGCATAATAAATGAATAACAATAAATTATATTTTGCTCATTGTCTACATTCAGGATGTGATAAGAACCACCAGAAAAAACTGAAGAAGCTAGACCTTCCACTTTCCCTTGTAATACCTGACCCTAACTGTTCCGATTATTAATGGGGGATTGTTGTGGTTAGGAAAAGTTGCCCAAGACAGCTTGGCTGTTACTACTTCACTAAGTAGCTTGCCAAGATTGGGAGCAAAATTTCTGTGCAAAACAGACAAAACTAATTCACAATTAGTCAGTGACTGCAAAACAGATTTGAATCTATGGAATATTAGAATAGTTTCATCGAAGACAAAATTAAGTTCTTCACGTGCTTTTCCCTAAAAACTTCACAAAAACAAGGTACGAACAGAGAACAAACTAAAGTGCTGTATTCCATTTGAAGATGGGCTTCTTCTGGCCTCCTCCATTTTATGTGTTTTCTCCTCAATTTAAATATGTTTGCTGTTGACTTTCAGAAAAAGAATGTGCATCCAGGAGATTTGTTACAGACTTCTGAGAAAAGGAGACTGAGGGGTGACCTCATCCATGTTTACAAATATGTAAAGGGTGAAGGTCAGGATGATGGAGCCAAGCTTTTTGCAGTGACGTCCAATGATAGGACAAGGGGCAATGGATGCAAACTGGAGCACAGGCGGTTCCATGTGAATATCAGGAAGAACTTTTTCACTGTGCGAGTGACGGAGCACTGGAACAGGCTGCCCAGAGAGGTTGTGGAGTCTCCTTCACTGGAGACATTCAAAACCCACCTGGCTGCGTTCCTGTGTGATGTACTCTAGGTGACCCTGCTCTGGCAGGGGGGTTGGACTAGATGATCCTTCGAGGTCCCTTCCAACCCTAGAATTCTGTGATTCTGTGTGATTCTGTGTTTGGATGTTGAATAGAGATTTCTTTCCAGCTAAAAACCCAGAAAACTCCTAGTTTTGTGTTTCAGTTTTACTCTAGACTGGGTTGCTGCTTGGGAAGAAACACCTCGTAGAGCACAATGGACGACATGGTGCAAGTCATAGTTATTCATTAAAAATTTAAAAGGGTTTGATCTTGTTTCTATTTCAAAGAGAAGCAACTTCAAGGCATGTTTGTATTTGTTGTAATTTGTCCCATTATAGAACTGCCTAAAGGTACATAACTGAGAGTTTGATTTGCATCTGAGTTTCCTCAAAGGGGAAAGGTGCAGATGTGACATTTCACATGTGTCCCAATTCTATACTAAAATAAATTACTTACCCCTGGAGCTGCTGAAAGGTTTTCAAGAGAATCAAATTTATTTGGAATACACATAAAGGAATGTGAGATTCCTGGCCCTATAAATTTACCTTCTCAAAATTATGCATGAAATATTATTGATAACAAAATACCAGAGGCCAGAATGAAATAGGGAGTCCCAAGATGAAGGTATTTTATGAAAAAGACATATAGTGTAATTGATTACTAAAGGGATTTTTTGGAGCATGTTTTAGGTAAAAAATGTAAAGAAGGGTTATAATGTAAAGGTAATACAAGATTAGCAAGAACACCAGCCAGAACAAACGTTCTAAAAGGAGTGATCTGAAAATACTTGTGGCACAGCCAATCCATTTTATTATGTTTGTTTAATAGCTAGCATAGTCAGGTTCTACTTCAGGACTGGGGCTACTAAACACCCCTTAGAAGATTAAGTAATGCAAGAAACATGACAGTAAATATTAAAAAAGGGAAGTAGAAACCTAAAGCACCATAGTTAAATATAACTGAGTCAAGTTTTGGCAGTTTCCTTTCTTTATCAGTAGTTGTGCTAATTCCATAGCATACGCCATTTTATTGCTGTAAAAAATTTGGAAAAATGATCTGTCAAAAATATTTTTACTTTTATAAGATTGCAATATTTTAAAATCAAGTACCCTCAGTTGTTCAGATGGTTGCTTTTCCTCTCTTTTTTCTCTTCTTTTCTATTCTTTCTTCTTTTCTCCCTCTGTAGCAAGAGACAAAAGAGGGGAAAAGAAAGAGAAAGTACAACTTTAGATTTTTGTGTTTGAAAAAAGAAAAATCACCAAAAAGTTCCTTTGATATAAAGAAAGTACTCTTTCATAGAAGCTGTTCATCTAGGTCCCTATCATGCTATATTCTTCACATCCCAATGAAGCTATGTTATATTCAAAATAGAACACTAGATAAACTAGTCATACAAATTAATTAGTTGTGGATTGTTTGGAAGAAAATTCCCAATGAAACTGCCTCCTGTAAACCCACAGTGAAACTGCTTGCTATATTAGTGATACCAAAAGCCGCCTTTTTGGACTGCAATCTAAAGACAAACTTGTTTTTAATCCTTTTTGACATAAGGGTGGGGAGGAGAATAATAGCAGTGAAGCAGAAATCTGAGCCACTGGTCTCACCTGCATAAGCTGGTTTATTCTGTATTTGTTTTTGCAGTTGCTGAGTAATACTTGCTTCTCCCAGTTCCTACTGCTATATTGTTCATATTAATATAGGAATATATCACAAGTTGGGTGCCTGGAGTTATTGCAAGGGAACAACATATTTGACCCACAGTTCAAAACAACCTGCTTGTCTCGTTAGCTGAGACTGGTCTCAGCATAAGGGTATTGGCAACAATAAATAAGGTTTTTTACCTTTAATTGGCAGGGAAGACAGACAGCAATACATTTCCATGAAGCAATCCTCCAAAGCAGGGCAAACTTTCTCTAATGTAATAACAATTTCATCTGGAAACATTTAATAACTCTGTTTATGTGAAATTAGGACAGAAATTGCATAAAACATCCCTTATATCTTTACCAATTTCAACATTAATGGAAATGGAGCAAGAATATCAACTGGATATGTAGCAAGAGTGTCATATTTCACATTCTTTCAGCTGGAACAAAGAAGCGTGGCTATTTGTAAAACATTCTATTGAAACCCTTCTAAGTGTTAGTGCTTTCAGTTATGTAACGCCTGCCTGTATTTTTTTCAGTTATTGTTCTTCTACAGTTTTGAGTTTCATCTAGAAAGTTTTGGTGTCCTGGCAAAACAGACATTGTTAGCCATAGGAAACAGTGAGAAGAAACCTAATCCATACTTCCCATTCTACTTTCTGAAGGTATCCTGTTGCATAGTGACGTTCTTACATTTTTACAGATTAAATATTTATGTACACAGTGTGTGAGGCTGTCAGAAAATACCAAACGTTAACTCTCACCTTTGTGGAAACACTGGCCCTGAGAAACAGACCAATCACAATGGATGAAGGTAATTTTTTAGGACATAATGTATATTTAGCAAAAAAAAAAAGTAGGGTAGTTTTGAATACAGCTAAATATTTTTCAAAAGTGCTAACCTAGGAAACGTACAAATGCTAGTGACTAGTTGGAAAAATGCATACATATGTTCGTAAGCATTTAGAAAAGTGTGATAAATTGAGGTCTTCTAAGTAGAACCACTTCAGGATTTACAAATATTTTGTGAATTTTTAGGAAAACGGGATGGAGTTTCCACAGCTCAACAAATCATTAAATATTATCTCAGCCACAGCAAGTGACTATGTGTTCTCATGTTTATGTACTGTGTCTCCCTTTAGTCATGTCATTTCAAGAAATACAAAGTTAGAAACTGAACAGGAAACATAGTACAAGGGAATGATCAAAATGCTAATGAAAGTGGCCCCTGGTGAAAGACTGAAAAGTGGGGCTTGTGTGTGGTCTAATAATGTAGGAACCTTTAGGTTTTTTCTCAGAAGAAAGAGCTCAGATGTCTTCAAAAGTCTTCAGTTTGGTTGTAAGACAAGAAATGATGAATTTAAATTTAAAAATTTAAGGGGAAGGATTGTCAGTTGGAATTTAAGCAAAAAAACATTCTAACTAGAAGGATTTTTAACAAGATATTTTACTTAGGAATATTTTTTGAAAGCTTAGACCTCTGCTCAGATTCTCCTGTCCCTGCTGCTTGCTTCTTCCCTGAAATCTTGACTTCTGTTCACTGAAAAAAATCATTTGCAAGGCAAATAATTTTACCAGGGGATTCTGCCTCAAAGAACAGAACATAATGACACAACAAAAGGGTAAAAAGTGTATATTGCCAAATTTTGTGGTTCATCTCCTAGATTTTCCGCAGAGATAACATGTATCTGGACTGTGACATCTTAAAATTTTCATTAAATTGCACCTGTAATCTTAAAATAATTTTTGTTATATGGAATATCTCTTGCAAGATCCTATTGTGAGTGTTCAAACTCCTTTTTTTTTTTGTGTTTTTTTGATGCTTACATTAATGTGGCCATATTTGTATGCTAGCAAGTAACAAAAATTGGGAAAATAAAAATATCCAACATATTCTTAATTTGAGACTGTTATTGCATATACATTTAGGGTTTTAGGTAAGTGAAAGCAGAAGGCCAGATTCTATGAGTGCTTTTCAAGGGTGTGTAATTAAAGAATAAATGAACAGTTATGCAAAACCTATAATAAAATCAAAATGGTTTGCCTTGCCCCACCTTAGGGAGCAGGCTGCTGAAAACCTGTGTGATGGAAAGATGAGGAATTTTGTGTTTTTTTCTGTGCAACTTGCAGTCTTGTCCGTAAATCATGAGGGAACAGTCTACTCTTACCTAATATTAATCAACATATTTGAACCCTTCCCACATGTATTAGTAAAAGTAATTTTTTCTTGCATGTCAGATTTACTTCTCAAGCATTATGCTTAAAATTTAAATGCATTACTAAAGATTAAAATTAAAGGAAGATTGCAGTGGCTGATTTAGAGATGAATAGCACTGTATCAGTTGGGGCATTGTATTCTCAAGCAGCTAACTAATGAATGAGCAGATTGGCAATACGATGGAATATCAAGTCTAACCAATGTGAATGGAATAGCTACGTCTATAAATACACACATACACATACAAATACAAATAATTTTCCAAAGAAAGTTAAATCTAGATTCTCATCTTTGCTTCAATATCTCTGTGGCTTATAGTACGAAATATGTGCCTTTACTTTGAACTTCAAGAGGAAAATATAGACAAAATACAGCAATAAAAAGTCTTACTCTCTGTTGATAACAAGCTGTAATATTCACTGTTGACATGAAAATTTTGTTCCAAATCAGCAACTTATTTGTTGCTAAATTCTGCATATGTTCTTCATGCCAATGTAAAATATTAGGATAATTACAGGGTTTTTATGTTAAAAGGAGAAGTCAACTGACTGACTGTGTAACCTTCTTCCACACCAGGAGTTAAGAATATCAAGTCAAACAACACAGTTGATTGCCAACTGTGTTAGGCAATGCCATTGGGCAAGACTGTTGCTTAAGTCAGTGTAACCTGAGAACATTAGGTAAAAAATGTGGTTTGACCAGAATGAATAAACAGAAGTTTGCATAATGCATGTTCATATGAAAAAATCTGAGTTGTAGCTTGTGACAACGTAAACAGACCTCTACCTGTAAAATACTGTCAAAGCGCATTGTTCAGTTACTTTCAGAGGGTGGGGTGGAATTATAAAAGATATTCTTCTCAGAGGGTGAATCTTCATATTAACAATACGACAGCTGAATTCATGTAACAACAATCATTGCTATAAATGCAGGCTTAAATGTCATAGAACAAGCTGATATCAGTGTGATGTAGTGCTCAATGAGAAAGAAGGACCAGATTACGAAGACCATCCAGACTGTAGGTGCATAGAAGAGGCAGCTACTGTTCAATCCATAAACAAGAGAAGAGGCCCCAAAAGGCCTTTTTCTAACCATCCATCTATGCTGAATATTGCAGCTACATTCTGTTATTTGACTGCTTGTATGAATGATACACAGCAGCAATAAAATTTACAATGTCCACTTTTTCATAGGCAACAAAAAGAAACAATGCTGTCTTGACTATCAATGCACATTTGTTCAGGGCATTGGGAGAAGTTATTCTTTACCCACAACAAGTTTCATACCTCATTTTCCACATCATAAAGGGATTAACACTCTGTACGTCTGCCCAAGTCAAAGAAGTAGTCTTCTCTTTTACTATGGTTCTTCTGTTGGATCATACTTTAAAGATACATCCACCAACCCTGAAAGTCCTCTCACTGCCCTTCTTTGTCTTACATCAGAGCACAGAGAGCAGGACAGGCTCTATTCAGCCCATTGGTGCTTTTATAAGAAAGCCTAGTGTATGCACTTGCATTATGGATAATATTGAACAGCAGAGAGTCTGTGCATCACTAGAACAGTCCTGTAACAAAGAGAAATAAAGAAGCTTACTCTCAGACAGCCCCTTGATGCTAAGTTGTTAAAAGAACATTTGTTTTATATATTATATATATTCTTGTGTCATTGAGACCATCTTTTTTTGTGAGATACTGATACCTCCCTAAAAACGAGTAGGTAAAATTAGAGGAGTGACTCACAACACTAATAAGTGGGGCCCAGGCCTAGCACTAGGTTAATCTGTACCAACCGCTCTTCACAAATCAAAGATTTCAACAAATTCATGCCCTGGTCAGGTTTGAGAAATTGCTGTGAATGCTAGAAGTCACTCCAAGATTTTTCCATTTTGTTGAAAATTGAGACATTCTATACCTTGACATACAACAAGTCATACCATAAGACACACAATGACTGTTACATACTATTAACAAGAAACAGATGCAAAGATTTCATCACTTTCCGTCTTCTTTTTCTCCCATAGCCTTGAAATGCATAGAGAAATTAATCTGTTTGGGATTTATTATGCTCATATAGTAAGATGCATAAATAATTTAACTGTGCAATATTGAGTTAAATGCTGCATGTGCAGAGTCAATGAAAGATACCATACAAACCTGGCTGATTTCTGCACTTCTTTACAGCACCCTTTTTTTGATGTCTGGAGCACTTCTCAGTAGAATAAGCTGTGTTTTGTGTTCCAGCCATTCCCAGCCATTCCCAGCCATGTAGCACACTTGCAAAACTTGCTATTTGAAATCATTACATATCTGATGATCTACAGAGACTCTCAGAGCCCCATTATCAGACCTAGTCCAGGTTGGCTCTAAGTGTAACCAGAAGTCAAGTAAAGCTTGCTTTGAGTTTGAAAACACAGGATGGTTTAGCTGTTTCCTTTTATCTTATATGACACTTAGCATACAACATTGGTATTGCAGTTAGCATTAAAGTACTAAGATTCATTAGAATTTGCTGTGCAGTGAATCTCCAGAGGTGCAACTCTGTATGCTTGTGAGATGACTCTTAAACCCTAATATTCTAAGAATTTCTACTGTGATTTTTTTTCATCAGAAAGGCATTAAATTAATTAATGCTGTAGCTGACAGTACCATCCTGCACTGTGGACAGAGTACTGAGACATTATATTAAAACTGGCCCAAAGATATAGAGCTCTATGTGAGGTTACAGCACTATTTATTTTTTTTTTTGACCATATGCAGATTATGAACACACTCTATCAGAATAAAATGACTGATCTTAATCCGTCTCTATGGAGATTTTCTTTAAATAATCTACTTCAAATACTAGAGAGTGTGACTTTCTCCTTTTACTATAACATATGACAAATGGGAGTTCCTGATGATATTTCCTAAATTCTTACATGTATTTCTATCTGTATCATGCTTATTAACTAAATATGCTTTTTTGTTTTAGTTAGTTGTTTTAACAAAAAACTCCATTAACCACTGGAATAAGAATTACTTTTTCAGAGTATGTGATTTTTTTTTCCTTTTCTGAAGAAAGTATTCCCCTATCATCACAATCCTGGTTCTGGATGAAAAAGAATTCTGTTTCTCCTGCTGCTGAAAGCCAAAACAAAACAGGTAATGTTATTCTCTTTGATTTGCAAACAATTGCACACACCAAATAGAAAACTATTAAAAGGCATATCACACCACTATAATGGAGTGGGTTTTTTTTTAGTTATCCACCAAACTTTTTAAGCAATTAGATATAACCCATTGAAACACAGCCTGAGAAAAAGATGTCAAGCTGTCCCTCTTGGCTGATGGTCTGAATCACTCTTCAGCAGCTAAACTGTAGTGCCTGTTTGCTCTAATTGCAGATATAACACACATGGAGCTAGGAGAACCATCTTAGATCAGATTGGAAACCTTTGATAGGCCACAAAAACAGGACTGTGGGTTTGAGGTCTCTTGTCCCTTAGACTGGAGGTAGTGTGGCTGAGCCAACAGCACATACCTGACTTTTGGAGCGCTACTGATACCAGATTTTTTTATAAAACTAATCTATTCTGTCCTAGTTTAAGTCTGGGGGTCTATGCAAATTCTCAACCGTTCTCTTTTTATGTTTCAGTGTGTGGGTGAGAGGGAAAGAGAAAAGAGCATTTGGAAGAGTGGACTCTAGTGGTGTCATACCAATAGCTAGTTTCACACACCACCTTAGAATGACACTGACTGACACATTGATGTTGTGACAGACCAAGTATCTTTGAGATTGGAAAACTAACAGAGTAACTCATCTTTCCACCCAGGGCTTTAGCATATACTACAATAATCCCTGGGCCCAATTGTTTTCATGTGCCAGATAAACCTTTATGTATTATGGCCAGACATTTGTGTGTTAGCAGTCACCGTGCCACTTGAGTGAAAAATTACTGTATGAAATAGCATCTGCTTCAGTGACTAAATGCTCAACTTGCTGCAACTAGCAAACCTAGGTGGGTCTCTAGGTAGTTTTGGGACAGAACGTGGCTATACATGCCACCTAGGTGAACATCAGTAATAACATTGCAGTAGCCTTGAAACTGTAAATAACACACCTGTTAAACACATGGCTCCACCTTCCCCCAAGGTTAGTAGGAGACCTAACATTTCAATGACTCCAGCTGTAGAAAAGTGACTGATTTATAAGGTTCAAAATACTTTAAAAGGAAGATATCATATCTCCATCAACAATCCATACTATTTCAAAAACTAGAACAGAGAAATTTTCTTGGGGCTTTACCATTTTGTAATTCTATGAAAGTAAATTTAATTACATAGTAGTAAAGAAACAATCTTTGCATCTCTTTTCTTTTTCTCTTCCAAATATAAGAGGAGGGAGACAAAAGAAGTTTTTTTAGGTCTCAAATTGATGCTGTATTCAGTAGAAGTAACTGATTCAAAATACAATCCTTTGTGGTTAGCAAATTTCAGAACTCAAGAACCAATTGTCCATAAACTTTGCAGTACTCAACAATGTCAGCTGCATAAGAATCTCAGAAATGAGATGCCAGGAGAGAACTATACTAATTCAGCTTCTACTGAATTTGCTGAGGGTTGACGTTACTCAGGGAAAATAAATTATGTAAATTACTTTAGGAAATTAAAGTGAAACCTCCCAGTGATCCAAAATCAGGGACCAAAGAAAGATATTTTGTTGCTGCTTTATTTGTAGGGTTTTTTTCTGTCATTTAGATTCAATCAAATTATGCTGTTGGAACATTCTTGTTATTCTTATTACTTCTGGTGTCTGATCCAGAATGAAATTAGGAAAAAAACTGTGAAATTAGAACTGAAAAAAATTTCACTAGAAAATGTACAAAGATAGTGTCAGTTTATCAAAATCTGAACCTTCTGCAGGGATACTGGGACATTAAATACATAACTGAGTTCAGAGTGGACCTAGAACAGAAATTATCAGCATCATAGAGATATCTACTCCAAAATGTGCATTACTCAAAAAGTTAAAGCAAGCATTTCTGTTCTCGTTCCACTGGAGATTAGGAAATTGAATATCATGTTATGCTTCAGTGGATTAACACACATAGGAAAACTCAGCCCCATGGCATCCTTTCGGCATTGCTTCTCATGCTAAAATTTTCTATGCTGTGCTGCTTACTGATGAGCCAATTTCCTTACTATGGTGCAGCATAGGTCCGTCTATGAAATTTTCTGAAACTAGTTGCAATAACGGAAGACACACACAGGCCTGAGGCAGGTCCTCAGAACTGCTGCTGCAGGCTGCTTTTGTCTTGTTCATTTGCAGTCTCTGCTAATAGTTGTAGCCTACTTATCTTTTGGTTTAGGCTTTTTTTACACCCGTGCTCATTAGGATAACATGAGTAACTGAGAAGTTCCAGACTTAGGAAAAACATTTCTTAACAACAACCCAAACATCTGTGTGTTATCATCATTTTTCTCATACTAGAAAGACAAAACACAGCACTGTATCAGCTACTAGGAAAATTACTAAGAAAATTAACTCTATTGTGGCCTAAGGCTTCAGCAAATCTAGCTACTCATGCTAAGTAAGTAAAGCTGTGCAAACATCGTAAGTGACACAATACTACAACTATAAGTAACTTATTCTAGTTAAGACTTACTTATTGAAGCTAAACAACTGCTGTCTTTCAACAACAGATATCAATCTTTTCTGGACAGAAGTGATGACCATAGCTGCAAGCAATTAGAGCAAATAACTAACTTTATGCTACACTGCCTTAATACAGTCAAAAAAGTTTTCTGTCTTCAATTTGTTTTTTATCTTTTCCCCTTCCTCTTTCTCACAAAAGGAAGTGGTTGTGGGAAGAGACACAATACATGAAAGTCTCCTCTTCCAAATATTAGTCATTTATCTGGAAGATTTCCATGTTAAAATTAAAAAAAAAAAAAAAAAGATTTTAGATATACAGGATTCATGTGCAGTATTCATTATCCAGATTATACTTTTGGTACAATGGAAGGACTACAATTTTTCTTGTGTGTTTCATTTGGACTGATTGCTCTTATTTTGGAAGTTCAGGAAGACACACTGTTTTGAGGTTTAAATCTTTATATTTTCTCCAACAGCTAAGTACTGCTGGATGGTTGCTCTTGGCAAAAAAAAAAAAAAAAAGGAAAAGCTGATTATTAGTCAATATGAAATCAAGATTATGTAGCAAAACTGAACTGTTGCCTGTAATTCTGTGTTTAAAATACTGTTCTTTTACTCTGACAGGAGAAATCAGACATAACTTGTTTGTCATAAATTGTCTTTTCCTGCTGTTAGAATATTCCTGTAACTACAATAGCAGCATTTATAATTTTCAACTGAGTTACTACTAAGGATGCAAAACTTAGGGAATATTTCATGAATGCAAAAAAACCCAAGTGCCAGACCAGTTGCCTTTGCTCTGCAATTCTCTGAAACATTCCTTTTATGTAACGACACACAACATGGCACATCTGCTTTGTCTTTTCTCTCATCCGTTTTCAGAAGGGATTTGTTACAAGGAAAGAGGAAATTAACAGTGCAGTGCAAGGACATTTTTTATGTTTTAATTTGTTTTGATCACTTAAAAATGCAGATTCTAATATGCAAATACTTTTACAGTGTGGGGAAAATGTGTCTTTAGAAGGCAATATAATAATATTTTAATAATGTTACAATAGAATCATATATTTCCATGCTGGCACGTTTTGATGTCTTTGTTTCTTTAGGGAGAAAATTCTCTGGCACTGGGAACACAAAAGATAAAAGCTATGAGACTTGGAGTTACATCTCCCATAATAAATGGTCCTCTTCCATCTTGTTTACCTTTTTTAAGCAGTATTATGAAGATATTTCACTTTATATCCATCTATCACATTACCAATGGCCACTTCTATAAAAAGAAAATAGCTGCCTTTCACAAAGCAGAATATACTGGTGCAAATAGAAATATTCTATTTTATACTGGTATAAAATAGAAGTCACTATAGCAAAAAAGTAGCTAAATGGTGAAACATGTGGGATGTGATAAAGCTACTAGACAGACCTCAGAATTTATGCTGGATACCTCTAGATGTTAGAGCAGTAAATTTTATTTGAGTTGGCATGAAACAGAACAGATAGGGGATCAGCCATTTTCAGCTACAACTGCATCTGAAGAGCATTCTTAATTCTTAAACATAAAATATCAGCAGGGAGTGACCAAGCATGCTATAAACCAGGAGAATGACTGCTCCTATCTTAAATTGTGATTTTTAATTTAAAAGGAAAAAAAAAATCCCTCTGTGCTTCCCCAGGCATCAGTTTTAAAGTATAAATTAAGAAGCACCACATCAGCACATCTTTTAAATTTCTCCAGGGACGGTGACTCCACCACTTCCCTGGCCAGCCTGTTCCAGTGCCGGACCATTCTTTCATTAAATAAATTTTTCTTGATATCAAATTTAATCCCCCCCTGACACAACCTGAGGCCATTTCCTCTTGTTCTGTTGCTTGTTACTTGAGAGACAATACCCACACCCACCTCCTACAACCTCCTTTAAGGCAGTTTTAGAAAGCAATAAGGGTCTCCCCTCAGTCTCCTTTTCTCCAGGCTAAACAACCCCAGTTCTTTCAGACTCTCCTCACAAGACTTGTGCTCTAGAGCTTTCACCAGCTTTGTTATCCTTCTTTGGACATGCTCTAACACCTCAGTGTTGGACTTGGTGATCTTAAAGGCCTTCTCCAGCCAAAACAATTCTATGACAATTCCTGAGACAACTGGTTATACATTGATGATCTGCACGGATGATGATTGAACATGTTTTCTGTGCAAGTCTGGACACATGTTTGCACTTCAGTATGAGGACTATGAATGTGAGGACAGTTTGTATTTCTCATCAAATGTTTAGCAGTTGTATGTGTACACAGCTAACACATGAGAGAGAGTGACAAGAGTGCTGTGTGCGAAATTTTCATGGATGGAAGACTTGAAGAAAGTTCCTGTGTTGTCAGAATGAAATTACATGAAAATTCTGTAAAAATGTTACCTCTCTAAATTTCAAAAATAGTCTTGGACATGGCAACAGTCAGGGAGTTAAAGCTGAAAATAAATAATATATTGAGATCCACTGTTGGGAGTGAGGGTGACAAGAAATTTAATCATAGAATCACAGAATGGTTTGAGTTCGAATGGGATCTTCGAAGATCATCTAGTCCAACCCCCCTGCTACAGGGGGTTCTATTAAACCTTTTTAACAGAAAATAAATCTATTCATGTTGTACCCCAAGTAATCTGTTTGCCTCTGTTTCTCAAATTATGTGTCTTAAAATAATTACAGGCAGAAATATTCAATATCTCAAGGAAGGAAGGGATAGAAAAATGTAGTTTTGTAGAATGATCCAATCCTCCACTCAAAAGACCAAAGCTAATTATGCTATTTCTGAAATACTGTAAAGAATTGACTGCAGGTTAAATAAAACTCCAAACTACATCTAATATTTTATTATTCATTACTATCTGTACTCTTACTATACAGATGAAACGGGTGCATTCTCCATGCTAATTAGAACCATCCACTATCAAAAGTCCTGCTCTGCAAGATCAAGCGTAGATATTTCTTTCCAGAAGTTTTTGGCGAAATCCCCTAATTACAAAGTGAAAATGGAGGTAGAGTCCTCTGTCAGTAAAATATTGTGGTTTTGTATTTATTTTATATGGTAAGGCTCTTCCCAAGTACAAAAGAAGACACTTATCTCTTACAATCTGAAAGAATGGTACTAGATGCCTTTTTGAATTGTGAAAGTACTTTCATTTAGACTGAGTTCTTACTATGAGATGAAGTTTTCTGGGAATTACTTCCACTAGATTGCAGGCCAGTTAGCCTGGCTAAAGAAGGACTTTCAGCATCACCTGCCTCGGCTGAAATACATAGCATTCTGATTGTATGAATGAAAGATCATCAAAGTTTATTAGGTTTACTCCTTTCCTTTTAAATCACTGTTATTTGAGGTATAGAATTGAAACTGATGATAGATTAAGGTACTTTATTAGGTAATCTTATTTATTAAAAGGGAGTGTGAAAAATCCTTGTTTGTATCCTGACCACAGTAAAATCAAACATGTGACAGCTTTCTCTTTACAGATACAAGCCTCTTACTCAAAAGGTGCTCTCATCTTTAATCTTAGCTTAAAACATATTTATAAGTATTTCTCTGGTGCTTCCTTCGCTCTTCTGACAGTGCTTCTGTGTGTGAGTGAGTGCTTCTAAGTCTCTCTTTCATAGCCAGTACCATCAAACAATGCTCTATTGGCATGTAGCCTTTGTCAAACATTCCTACTCAAATAGCACTAGAACTTTCATAAATTTGTTTTCTGGATAGAGTTTTTATGTTTCAGCTTTCTTATCGCATAAATAAGTTTAAGTGGTTATTACATTTAACTTGGATGAAAATCATTGTTATCCTTCCAGTTTTGATAATTTTTTGCTTGACTCCCAGCCAAATACCACCTACATTTCAGACTACTTGGAAGCTATACTGGTTTTGGATGGGACAGTTAATTATTTTCTTCATAGCAGCTGATATGGTGCCATGGATTTGTGACCAAAGCACTGTTGATAACACACAATGTTTTACTTATCACTGAATGAAGCTTATGCAAGTGTGAAGGCCTTCTCTGTTTCTC
Organism: Aegotheles bennettii; assembly: GCA_013398125.1. Classification (NCBI taxonomy): domain Eukaryota; kingdom Metazoa; phylum Chordata; class Aves; order Caprimulgiformes; family Aegothelidae; genus Aegotheles; species Aegotheles bennettii. The sequence continues at coordinate 29,296 of VZRW01011535.1, read as the reverse complement.
ACAGTGCCCCTGACAACAAGTCAGTTGAGGTCAGCTGTCCTAGCTGTGTCTGTTCCCAACTGCTTGTGACCTAGTAGCTTACTTGCTGGTGGGGCAGGGGCTAAACCACAACAGAAGCTGATATTTATATAGGACCATATTCTTGTGCTGTTTCTTTGGCTAATTCTAATGACCTAATAGATTAGGGAAACATAAAGTTCCCAACTGTGATGATGGTGGGAGGGACAGATTAGTAAAACCAGCTCAATCTTTGTTATAGTGCAATTATTGTTATTAAATATATGAAGCTGAAACATTAAACAATTATCTTGAGATTTTGGTAGCTCAAAATCACCAGGAAAAAAAAAATCTCTAACAAACTACACCAAAGGCTGTTTCTTTTCCATTATTGAAAAAATTCTATATGATTCTCTAGAATTGCAAAGGCAATTAAGAAGAGAAAATAGCAGAGGGGCAGTAAATTCAATGCTGAACTTAGTCTGTCTAGGGAAAGTGATAAAATCTTGTAATGAAGCCCTGAGAGATAAAAGTTTTCTCCCTAGGAATTTTGGTCAACAGTGATAAACTGTTTTCATGTCTCAAAAAGGTCTTAATTTCTATCACTTACACAAAATGAATACAAAAGTATGTATTACAGGAAAAGGATACAGAGAGGAATAACCACTTATTCACCTTGAAAAAGCAGCAAAAATAAAATTAAAAGTCTGTTGGAATTGAAGCCTACTGTGCAGGCTACAAGTGAATCCAAGTTTAAGCTTCACCTTCTCTATAAAATGGAAAGCTGCAGTCATTACATGATACACTGAGGCATAGGGTAAAATGTCAATTTGAGAAACTCTTTGCAAGATGGAGTAGGGAGTGGTATTTTTAACTGCTGCTCTGGTGTGCTGTATTTCAGTGTTCTACAGTTACCTTCAATAGATTCCACTCTGAAAAAAAAAGCACTCAGGCATGAAAGAACATAATTAATTTTTTTATTATTTATTTCTATGGGAAAGGAACTCAGAAATACTTTGAAGAGAGCACTGCAAAAGAACAGAGTATTGAGCTTTGCCATTATCCATTCTAGCTGAAAAGAAGCTTGTATGAGGATCCTTTATCCTTAGAAAGCATAATCCCTGCTCAAGATGCATTTCTCAATCTGCCATATGAAAACATTCTGTCAGCTTCACTAGAAATATACAATTTCAACCTGTCCACATTACTTTCAGTAATTTGCCAATATCATAATTCTTGATGACCTCTGTTACTTCTGGAAGTGTAATTTTAAGACCTTTTCAGTGTGCATAAGCAAAGTTTTCAAAGGTTTCAGACTTTTTAGTGCAATATTGACAGGCGTTGAGCAAGTACCAATGGTGAGACCCATAGCTAGACAGCTGGAAATTCTATAATTACACGAGTTCAGTTGCTGAACTTATAGCCACCTAGATTTTAATTCCTGTGCATGTGCTCTGATTGCTTTCTGAAAAGCCTATCTTTTGTATTTCAGGTTCAGAATCATGTATTTATTTTCTTCCTCGTATGGGAGTTCATGTCTAACTGATCCATACATGACAAAGAGTTGGAAAACCAGTGTTTTTCTCTGTGGAACATTTGAAGCTGGCAAGGTGGAAATAGGAAGGTTTTCCTCAAATAGATCTTTTTTGTTTATTTGAAATTCAGCAAAAAGAAAAACATTTTGTGAGGACACAATGCAAATTGATCATAACACGAGAGCAAGCATCATAAAGAGGTCCAGAGACAAAAACTGGCCAAGAGTTACACATGGATGAATGTGTTTGAGATTTGCTTCTGGGTGGAAGGTACATGAGACTTGGCAGGTGTTGTTCAGAATAGGAGACGGTGAATTCTGGAACTTTTATTTCTTAGACTTTGATATGTTTGCCAATTCATCTAAATCTGACCATCAAACCAAGATTAAATCACCAAATCATGTTAGATTTCAAATGAGACATAAAGAAAATAAAACTACAGGCTTACTCTGATCAATTTCTAAGAAACTTATTCAGGTTTACTTCTAAATTGGCTGACAGTTTGTACTATTTTAATCATAAATTCATTTTGGGGTCTGATCTTACAAATTTAGTTTTGTTTCATGGTATCTGTTCTCAAGCCTCTCAACTGGATATATCCTCCTAGTATTTTATTAACAAGAATTACTCTGAATGTTTTTCTAGAAGTATGGGTACGAAGTGTTATACCTTCAGGCTCTGAAGTCTCTGAAGATTCAAGAACAATTGATCCTGACATTAAACCACAGGCCACCATTCACTCATCTGTTCATCTGCCAGGCAGCATTAATGATTATTCAGAGGAGATACAAGAACATCCTTCATGTGTGATTAAAAGTGTTATGACTGAAGACACACCTGAGGAGGGTAAGCAGTACTTTCTGCTTCAGGTGTTCAGAATGAGAGTGTACTTCATTGTTTTCCACAAAATGGCAGATTGGTACCCCGTTACCATATTTTAGTCTCACAGAACTACAGAACTCAGAAGAACTGCGTAAGTATTATAGTCCATATTGCATCATCAGTGCTGATATAGCTTGAATACGGATGAATGTGAGTATGGACTAAGTGGAGAGTTCCTGTCATGATTCAGCATACAGATAATGGAAGTGGTTCTCAAGCTGCTTATGTACAAGAGATACCTATTGGCTTTATACCTGTTAAAACCAAAGCCATCAGAACAGAACTAAATATATTGTGTGTTCTGTATCTTTTACTTCTAAAAATAGGTGTGCAACCTACAAGACTGTCTAAAAATTGTCCAAAAAAACAGTTGCAGTTATCCAGAAACAACAATGTGGCTGCCCCGTAGGTGTCATATGCTTTGATTGTAATTGTAAAGTGAAAAAGGAGATACCTCTGGTTTGAAGAAGCTTGCATTATAAAGGGATTAAACTGCAAGTTACTGTGATGGTCTGAATGCATTTTGAGAACCAATCTGGCTGATGACACTGAATAAAAAGGGAAAACTGTTAGAGATATCTCATCTCTGCATACTGCAGAGTTCTGTTATCTCACAGAAGTGGTGTGAAAGGGTATATTCAGTAGTTTTGGGAGTCACATTCTCTATGCTAAGCTAAAAGAAGATATGTAGACTGATTTTTAGCATTTATGAATTAACTTGTGGAAGTTTTCAAATAACTGCTATAGACTGAAGGGGAATTTCGCAGTCATTTCAGCAGGTGATATAGTAATGTATTTTTTTGAGGAGGAAACAATATTTGTATGTCTGGTTTCCATTAAGGGTTTAAGGCTAACCTTTATCCTAGATGGAAAGCTAGACCCTAAATACTTGGCCTGCAAGCACTGTTGCTCTAGTGCCCAATTTTGCTGAAAGTAGGATTACGTAAAGTGGAGAGGTTTTCAATAATGGCTGTGGCTTCAAATCGTCTCCAAGGTGGTGGAAAACAAGCCAAATATGAACCAAACCAATGCAGATGTGAGACATAAAAGTCCTTTAATAAGCAGCTATTCTACATATAATTTAACATGCGTCCACTTACAATTCACAGAAAAAAAGCTGATATATAGATATATGTAACATATAGTGATGAAAATTCAGAAAGAGAAGTAGCTTGAGCTAAGGTTACTCATCTCAACATGTATTTATTTGGTTAAGTATTTTATAGATCATCAAAACTTTTGAAACACAAGACTTTTATGGCTGTATGGGAACAGGATGTGATGATTCCACCTAGTAACTGGATATACTATCTTTTCAAACAGTACATTCTGATACAATATGTACAATAAAAACAATGTGAAGAGACAGATTTTTCATTGTAGAAAATCACTGCACCATGGAAGTAAATGAATATTGCTTTAGGATCTCAGGAAAATTAGTTATACATTTGAATTTCCCCAGTGGACATAAATTCTTAGTTTCTTCTAATTGTTTTAACCAATTCAAAGAGTCAGAAGTCTTCTTTCAGACACTGTTCTTCCTTTCACACCAGAACACTTGAAGTTGCTTATGTTGAGTCTTGTGGCTTAGTTTTCCCTCAGCAGGAGTGTTGCGCACAACCAGAGTGCTCAGTAATAAACCTCGGTCAGACACATCTCATCTAACAATGCAATCCACCCCCGCCCCTACACACACACTTATTTTCAAAAATATTGAGCAAAATCCAATTTGTTTTGTAATTTTTCAAATTTACATTTTGAAAATATTTTGACAGAAGATGAGAAACAAGTCTGGAGTACAGCTGTTGGATTCAATATATCTCTATTTTTGGTGGATCCTTTCAAGTCTAAAACAAAGGTTAAGTACTACTTATGTTTGTAGCTCTCTCAATGATTTCTCAATCTCCTAGTCTTTTGTATTCCCTTTACTCATTTAAAACTCTTTTTTGTCCCACTAGGATTAGTGAATACTACATTTAAATCCCATTAATTAACAAATCCAGAACTCAGAGAATTGCAATGATTTTCACCTGATTTTAACACCTGAATTTTGTTAACAGGTGGAGAGGAGAACTCATGGCTGCACAGGCTTGGAATGAATATAAACAAGTGGTCATTTCTAAATTCCCTGGTTGGATGGAGTGAGGAAAAAGGTATATTTATATAGCAAATATTATTCTTGTTTTCTGGAAAATGATACATTACATAAATGGGGAGGGTTGTTCTTTTTCTTTTCTTTTATGTGAGCTCTGCTTGAATGAAGTTGTGTAGCAAGTATTTCTGAATGAATTTGTATAGCTGGCTTTATACGAGTCACCATTCTAAGTAACCAGAACAGTCTCTTATAACCTTATACACCTGTTAGTTAGTTGTACTTAGTTCAAGATCATGATACTCAAAATAATTTTTCAATAGGAAATCACCTACTATGTTAAGCCAGAGACATATGATTGAAAAAAAATATGTAAATTATATTTTTAATCATCAAAACAGAATATGAAAAGAAATTTTTAATTTTTATGTCAAAAAGAATATAAACTGGGTCTATCAAACAACTTGTAAAAGATGGTTTTGAAGGAGGTTTTAATGTGCCTTCTTCTCAGCTGTGATAAAAGCTAGATTTCTTAAGTGGCAACATATTTCTGCATTACTTTTTTTTTACCTAAGTTTTCATTTTTAATACTAATAACATAAATATATACAAATATTTAACACCAGAGTAATCGTGGACAAGTCATTGCCAAATCACAGAACTCTGTGTCATGGTATCCACAGATCAAAGCTGACAAGTCAGACTTGTTAAATTTCTTCTCCCAGAGGTCTATTTTCTTTGTTATCAGAAAAAAAAGATATGTTTCAAATTACACTTCATGTCTCCAATAAAAAATTTTAAATACAATACATACATCTGGAGTTGCTGTGTGTTTCAATTTTATATGTCAAGTTGAAAAGTCATTTTTGTTCTACAGTTTATGATCTGAATACGTCTGGGCCTTGTTCTGATCCTGACCACAAAGCAACTGAGCTGGAGGAATGTACAACCAAAGAAGTGCCATATATTCCATACAAGTTAGCTACACTATATATCATAAAGGTAAAAAAAAATAAAAAATACCACCCACCCACTCTCCCCCAGTGTGAACAAATACATTTTTTGTGATAGGGAATAAATAGAATGGTTACCACATTGCTGCTTTGATACTCTTATATAATCTGAACTGTGACAGTGTCAGATGGTAGACATTTTTCACTCCAAAATTAACTGCTTATAAATACTCACAAAGATTTATCATCATAGATCAATGTTAACAACAACTATTTTAAAATAATGAATCAGCGACCACAAAAAAATCTGAGGTTTCTTTTCTTTTTCAGTTTTATTTCAGCTGAGCGGCTCACTGTCACCAGTATGTCAATAGAAAAGCAAACAGCAGAAACTGGGATGGGAGCTAGTAGTATTTTCCTTTTGTGACTGTTATAAATTGGATTAGAAACAAAATGAATAAACAGAGTCACTAAGGATGCTGATGTAATTTTAAGATTGACTCATTTTCAAAGTGGAAAAAATCACCTTGCCACTGCTTTATGTATACATCTGGTTTTGTTAGTCATTAAAAATGCTTGTAGTACACCTTAATGTTATAAATATTTTGCAGGTTTTCAAAATATTTTAATGAAATACAAAATAAGATTGAGTGTATTCTGTAAGCACTTTGCCTTATCTAACTCTTAAATGCAAAAATGCAATCTTCTTTACTGCCTACCTTTTCTAATTTTTTTGAACTCTTTTCTCAGTAATAAGCTTCACAATGTTCGAGGTCTTTTTCAAGAACATTAGAAAAATTGTAATAACTATGTCTTCATATTCAATTCACATCACTACAGTAAAAAAGAAGAGGTGAATATGCAGTACTAGGTCTAGAATAGAAAATCCATTTCAAGTCATACAGAACTTTATTCAATAACAACATATTTTCTAGTTGTTGAAGAGTGAAAGCTTTGGCCTGCAGTCTTGTTGGCTTTTTATCTGATTTCAAGATCAAACTCTTCACTGTACTGTATCTATCATTTTGAGAAATGTACCTCAAAATTGTTTGATGGTTCACTATAACTGGAGTTACTACTGCTCTGAGTTGATAATTTTCTTCATTCTCTACAGATTGTAAAAGACATGCGGCAAATGAAAAACAAACACATGAAGATAATCAGACAACTAGATAACATAAGGAAAGAAAACCAGGTAATTATTCTGGAGCATTAGCATTTTTGTTGTGCCATACCATCAGTCAAAATTACACAGAAAGACACAATCAACTTCAGTCACAATTACATCTGTATTCAGGAACACTCTAAGTCTTCTGAAATAATGTCAATGTATCTTTAACTGTATTTGATCTTGCAGATTTATGAAATCTGGTTTTACTTTTTGTCTGGCAGCATTGTGGAGATTTTTCTAAATATTATTTGTTACTAAACTTTGCTCTTAAGTACCACCTTACTCTAATGACTGGGACTATGGTTAGAATGTTTGTATTTAGGTAGGTTGTGCCTCTCAAGAATGACCTTGCTGTAAAGAGCTGTGCCAAGCGGTACTACCTTCCCTCATTGCCAAAGAGGGAAGTTTTACAGCTGCTTCCTCTGCAGATACTTCTTCCTGTACTTTGCACTTAGCTTTTCCTCAGCCTTGCAATATTTTGTCAATATGGTTTACAGAATAGCAAATTCCCTCCACCTGTAAACCCCTGCAAGGAGGATCCAGAGGCGCCAGCCCCATAAGCATAACCACAGTGCCTCACTTTCCTTGGTGGAACTATTTCTACATTCCATTAGTTATTAATTATCCCAAAATATGAAATTACCCACATAGTTTTTGGATAAACTGTTCTGAAATATTTTCTTGCAGCCACTGCTTCATCTTTCATCACATCATTCTCCTTGTCCGATCTAGAGTAAGACAGGTACTTGATTCCTATGCAGATATAACTTTTCCATACACTTAGAGTTTATTCTGAGCAAACAAAGAGAAGAGGTTCAGAAATTCCTCTGGAAGCATCGAAGGAAAGTGAACAAACTCTTCAGACTGCCAAGCAAACTTGAGAGAGATCCCTGTACGTAGTGTAAAAAGGCTTAGTATCCTTTGCTAGGGAACAGGACTTCGCCTTATTCCCAGGTTATCACATCTGCACAAATATTGCAATGCTTTGGTAAGAATGTAACCCTTGCACAGTCACATCTTACACTTTCAAATGACTCTGTAGATCACCAGCAGAAGAGAAAGACAGAAATAGGAAAAACACAGGTGCAGAGTGAGAGAGAATTGCCAGGTGCAGATGTAAATACAGTGACTATAGTGAAGTTTCTTCACAGAACCTCTTCCAATTTGGCTGATGTAGTGTGTTATTAATTAAAAGCTCTGAAATAAAACTCATTCCTAGAAGCACTGGAAATATCCGTGCTTCTTAAAGTTTCTGATTTGTTTGTATTTCTCATAAAATTTTATTACCTTACTTAGATGTTTCTTGTTGCTGAGTGTTATTTATTGTGCTACCAATACCTTATACTTCCAAGCTTTTGTATTCTGAGCAAAATGCAGTTTCTTCAAAATTGTGTAGCTATGCTTTGAGTGAATTCATTCTGGTCTGCTCTCAGAAAAGCTTTGTTTTTTACTTCTGCAGAAAAACAGAGAAAAGATAAATTATTTTAGCAGAAAGTTTTGCTCAAAATCTACAGCAAATGAAAGTACAAACCCTTTTTGATCCAGAAGAAATGTTTACAGAAAATAAAAAGTATTGAGTAATGAGCACCAAACATTACCTTTTGTGGGAGCTTTTCTCTTTATTCTGCTTGGGTTTCGTGTTTTTACTCACTATTAATTTTCTCAATAATCTTGTAATACAGGAGCAGACTATAACCACTATGAAGAAACATTATGGTGAGAAAATAAGTAGTCTGAAATCCCAGTTAGAATCTTACCGAGAGCTAATGAACAGAAGCAACACACACTGGAAAGATACAGTTAAGGTAACCAAGAACAATTTTTACATGGGATAGGAATGATAGGTACTTCCAGAGGCTAAAGAAACAGGCTGTATAAGTAATGTTTTCATAGCTTGGCTTATCTTCATGCCCCTGATTGAAACTCAGCGTGGAGTTCTCCCATAGTGTCTGTACTTACGCACTGGGAAATAGTGTTCTTTTTATGAAAAAAAGTGCAAAGATATTCACAGAATATATGGGATGTGTAATGCTTTCCTGGTGTTGAACAGATATTAAGGCTTATCCTGTTTCTCCTGTTCTGCTACCAAGGAAAATGTTTAGCATGTTCATGCCTTTAGGGAGGGTCTTTGGAATCGGACAACTGCTGATCACATGCAGTCATTGTAAATCAGTCAATTTTTATTATTTTTGTGCAAGATCCCCAGGATTTAGCAGCCTGGTCCAAATGTTATGACTTCTCAACATGTGTGGAACAAAAGCCCCAAACTATAGGCCTTTTTTAAAAATGAAGCACTGGTGTTAGAAATTGTAATCCCTTTTGTCTTATTCTATTGCCTTCAGAGCCTGAGGGAAAGAAACAGACAACTGATCCAAGAGAAGGAAGATCTCCTTCACCAAGTGAAGCAAAAAACAGAGAAATGGGAAAAAGAAAAGGTAAACACAACTACTCTGGGTTTTCTTTTTGGAGTTAGACAGTGTTCTCATTACCATTTCCAGTGAGTGCTGTTTCCATGAGCCTAAGGGCTGTGGAAACCAACTGTCTGACTTTAGATATGTAAATCTAAGACTGAACTGCTAGGCACCCATGTTCTTTTTTTTTCTGAGACCCAAGTAGTTTTCCAGCCTTTAAATACCAATGAAGATGATGTATTTTTTTTTGTGATACTATATTATTCTTTCCACTAAAAATTATTAGATTGGCATTTCTCTCTCTCATTTCACATTTCACATCTTTTGAAGAATTTTATAATCACAGTAGAGCACATTGGTTACTTTTTACTTAGCAATTAAATTTAAAAATCAACAAAAACTTCACCTCATCTAAGCTACTACAAATTGCAATGCAACTGATTGACTTAGCAGCAAAACTATCGCACTTGATAATTCCCAGGAAAAAAGGATGTGCTTAACATTCCTCAGGTTTTTGAGATTTCTCTGTAATAGTGCAACTTCAGTTTACTAAGGATCTGAGATGGGAGCAGAGGTGGAAAAAGAAAGAAATTTGTTGTTTTTTTATAGATAGCATCTGTGAGCATGATCTGATAATTGCTATTTTCTGCATAGTGCTCTGTTCCACATAATACGTGCAGGTCTTTCTGTAATTTTGCAGATTTTAATGTTGCTTTGTAACAGACAATTTTCACTGCACTATTTCAAGACACATATTCAGGGTGATCTCTTAGATAACCTTGTGGCAGGGCGTGGCTGAGGGTAGCCTCAGAGCCGTATTCTCTTTTGCATTTATGAAACTGAATGCAGATTTCTGTAGGTTTTCAGAATGAATAACTCAGGGAAGAGGTCTGCTTTTCTTTCTCAAATGATGTAGCACCATCTTTTGATTAAATTTTGCATAACACCAGTATTTAAAATTAAGGTTTTCTCTTTTCAAACACTTTCAGCCATGTCTACCAAAATAATACCCTATTCTTGAATGATATACTGAGAAAAATTATGAGTTTTACAAATTTTTGATCTAATTGTTATACAGTAATTAAAGCTAGCAAAACTATTATAATAAAGACTAAGAGGTAATGAGAATACAATGTTCTAAGGCTTGTAGGAAAAGGGAATACCTTCTATTAGACCGAATAATGCTGGCAAGATTTGACACATGCAACCTTTTCTTCATGGTTGCCTTAGGACTGTGCTTCCAAAAGCATTTGTTCTTCAACTGTTTAAAGAGTCCTTTTAATTTCTGTCTCTTCCTTCATTCCAGCAATGTGGACAAATGCTAAAGAAAATATAAGCATAGGGTATCTTGATACAGGCTCTTCCAAAAACACTGGAGTCTGAACAGTCTCTGTTTTGTTTATTTTTTTCTAGTAACAGCCAATTACTGCACAACAGCCCATTTGTGTAGCCTGTTCCTATAAGTGGCAACAACATTAATTCATGATTATTAATTGTTCTCCCCAAGGAAATATAATGAAAACTAGTAACATTTATTTCCTGTTATCTTCTTTTATTGTATTGCAGGCCTGGATTCTAGAAAATCTGTGTAAAAACAGAGATTATCTTTATATCCAGCACACACTAAGTGAGTTTTGTACTTCAAACACAGAGTTTCTTGATCTCCCTACTTTCTTTCCTGTTTGTCTTTCTGTTTGCACTGAGGTGCGTACCAGATGAGGTCAATACAAGTTTTTCCATTGCAATACTGTGTCCCAGGTGGAATAATAAAGGAATGTTGAGGTCACAAATAATGTCTGTCATGACTCCAAACTCTTTAGCATAACTGGCTTATTGCAGTCAGCATCAGTTATGGGTAGGTTTATTTCAGCACTTGTATCTTTCCCATTAAAACTTTAAAACAAAACAGAGTGCTACTCCTTTAAAATTATTTGAGTTTTAATAAATAATTTGAATTCTTTATTATTAAAATTTATTATATATTTATTCATTCATTATAAATTCTTGATTTGTAAAGGGAAACTAATTTGGCCTACTTAAAGAAGATTCTAGGAACTTCACATTAAAATAGCGTAAGTTGTTCTTACCTGTTTCTCCTATTGTTTTCCATTCAGCTTTGCAGGAACTTCACAGCATCAGTCTATATGTGGAAAGAGTCCATGACCTCATGAATTTCCAGACAAAAATTCTTCAGCAGAACTCTGAAAATACAGAAGGACAAAAAGCAGATGTGTCAGTGATTTTACAAATGAAAACAGAACAAGTGAGCACAAAACTAGAAATATAACCAATTGTTTTTAGGATTATTGCAGGTTTTTCAAAGGTAATCAGGCTGACTATAGAAAAGACTGAAGTGAACCATGGGACTAACTAATAGTAAAAATTGTGTGCAGATATATACATGGCTTGAGAATGATAAATTGGTGTAATGATTAAAACACCACAGTAATGAAACAAATTCTTATTCTCCTGGAATCACTGATAGTGTGGTATTGTTTGCGTTGTAATATATTGGATAATATAAAGTTTTTGCTACAAAATCTTTTAAAGATCTACTTCTGTGGATAATAAAAACTGTATTCTGAATGTTGGAACCAAGCAGCCCTTCTTATTTTTCTTTTGCTCCATTTTTATTCTACCTTGCTCATTACAATCTCGGCAATTTCATATGAAAGGAATGAAAATCTAGAACCTTGCTGAGCATATAAGAGTTATCTTTGTGGCCGCACAGGTAGCTAACAAGGAAGAGAAGCCTGAATGGTTAATGGAAAAAGAATATCTTCAACAAGCACACACCGTGCTGCAAAAGATACAGGAATCTTTACAGAAACGAGAGAGAGAAGTCACTGAGCTCCTACAAAGTCAAAGATACAACAAGGCAGTGAAACCTCAAATGGCAGTGCTAATATTCTTAAAAACTCTTGTCAAGAAGGTAAGAACTCAGTTACTGTAAAAACAAAAAATTATTTACTGGGTTTTCTAAAAAGTTCAAAAAACTAAAAAGTGCAGTTTCATTTATTATTGTTATTGACTTTAAAAAATAGAAATGTTATTTTGCATACATTGATTTACAGGCTATAGGAGATTTTCAGAATTACACATGGAACTGAAGAATTATAAATATCCACTGAAAGCCAGTTTACAGAAAACTGATTAGACCAACTTGCACACACCTTAATTAGCATTATTTTAAAATATAAATTATTTAAGCATGAGAATGGTATCATGGAAAAAACACGCTTTTCTATGCTTCCAGTTTTTATGTGAACCATATGAATTACAAACAAATGTGCCAGCTTCACAGGAAATGTGATCTAATTTTTGATCCATGATAGGTTCACACCATATATTGTGATATCCCTGGGGCACAACAGTACATCAGTCAGCTTATCAAGAAGAACGAGGATGAAAGGGCTGATCGGAAAGGAGCCTTTAATAATGCACAGGCTGATATTCTGTCCTATGAAGTATTTTATGGAAATGAACCTATGGATGACAAAAGGTATATTGGATAGTTATTAAGCAAAGATAGAAATAATACAGGAAAATAATAAGCTGTTTTCACAGGGAAAATGTATTTTAAATAATCTTATAATTTCCATGGTTAGTTAAGGGGGTGGGGGGAATCAAAGTAAGGTCTACATTTACATTAAGAAAGAAATCAGGGAATTTAGAAACACCAGCTACAAAAAACAGGGAAACATTTCAGCTTAACTGGTTTATGCAACTTTCATCCAGTGTGTTATAAAATATGCTGAAATAAGCTTATTTGGCAAGTCTGTGCTGCAACAATCAACATCTTTTTCTTCCCACATTTTTATAGGATGTTTCTTCCTTATATATTGCATCATTGCATCTTTCTTATGGTTTAAGTAACCAGTTCCTTACAAACTCTGTTTTATTTTGTTGTTGTTTTTTTTGTTTGTTTGTTTTTGAATGACAGGACACAGTGCTTAACAAAGCTTTTCAGAAATCTTGGGAAAGCAAAGTCTGAATTAGAATATGTTGAAACAGAGAAAATTGTGTTTGATTGTATCCTGACAGGGGAAATCCCCAACTGGATTAAAAGGGATTGTCTTTATGTAGCCTTGACAGGTGAGAAATCCTCTTGTCAATTCAGAGAAGCCTAATTATCCTCAACCAACTAATTTTTGAATGTAGGAAAACACAGTACAGCAGTAAAAAGACAGTTAGTCTTATGCTGCTGCGTGCCATCAGATATCACATGGAGCATCTTCAGTTATGTGCATTTTAATGAATTACTATATGAATTTTAATACTGGGTTATGGCTTGTAAACACATGGTTTCCACATATATATTCCACTGTTCATGTTTTCTTTGGTATCTTTGGTATCTTTGCCATTTTGAAAATCAAGTGTCTTTTGTACATTGTGTCTAAATATCTGTGGGTGTCGAAGATAGATACGCCCAGAATCCTCCCAGATTTGGCATCCATGCACTGAATGCAACAGCAAATGCAGAATTCAGAAGTCACCTGTTCTGAAGAAAACTAGAAAACATACATTACATGAATTTAACACATTGTGCTCATCTAAGAGGACTCATATAAAACCTTTTTAAAATATTTGGCTTGTTTTTTCTATGATTCTGCAACACAAAATCTGATTTTGGTGGTTTAGACCATGAAAGTAAAGCAGTTGTGAACTTTTGTTTGAGAGAATGACTGATCCTAATTTACAAGATTTACTGGATTATGTTTATTTTATCTAACGATATAATTACTCTCCAGAAGACTCTGCAACATGTTCTGAGGAATCAGATCCGCCATCCAGAGGAACTCATGCAGAAATTTAAAATGGAAATCAAGGTAATATATTACAATGTAACATCACACATGGTTTTAAATAAGGTATTAAAAAATGCCCTGCTTTGCCTAACTATTCTTAAGGGATTTGAGATTTGCTCTGGATTATATCCTGTGATATCTGTACATGCATCTTTTTCCAGAAAGCACATCTCTATGGGAATTATGTACAGAGATCTGCAGTTATATACCTGTAGCCCCTACACACATTTACACTAAAGAACAATATGGCGTTGATAACTAGTGAATTACATGGTTGCACCTTGCTGTATATGAAAGAATTCCAATGTCCTATTTTTACATCTGTATATCCATTTTGCTGTTTACATACAAAACTTTTAAAGCATCTTGCTGGCCCTGGATGCCTACCATAAGTGAAGGTGCATTAATGTGTTCATATATTTAATAATTTGGCATGCACAGATTTCCTGTTTAGTACTAGGTTACAAATGAAATATTATCTTACCTGCATTTACATCAGAGTAAATAACTGAGAGAAATAACTTTTTTAATTGAGTTTTCTTTGCTGAAAGTGACCCAAACACTACTTTAGTGATGCAACAAAAAACAGAGTGCAATAACACATTTATCATATTGCTGTTGTTGGATTTCAAAGTGAATAGCCCAAAAATTGTCTGAAATCATTAACTCACCTACACAGACATTCACACAACCATCATCCTAAGTTAATGCAAAAAATTCTTACACAAACTGTAAAATATTTATGTTGATAATAATTAATTGTACCATTGGTTGCATGTTTGGTTTTGAATTTTTAACTTTACCAAAGAACAGCAAGACTGATACCAGCATTGGAACAAGGACTCCATTTTATACCAGACATTGGAAAAAAAGCTTGAAGCAGAAAAGCACTTTCTGTGGTATCTGAAAAATTAATTGGAAGAATTAAAAAACCATGGTTGACTAAATATCAGAAAAATTGTGCAGACATTTAAGTGTTTTGAAAATGTTACCACTTTTAAGAAATATTTTTAAGACATATTAAAAAACAAAGCAAACAAAAAATAACAACAAACAAACAAAACCACTAACAATAAAAGCCAGCATTATAACCTGAAAGAGACTGTGACTGAACAGAGAAGTCTAAGTCAAACAGCGATAGATTTACTTGCAAGTGGATGGGATGCATCTCAGTAAATTTTTGCTGTCAAAAATGGGGTGTTTAACATGTCTTTACAAGTAATATATGCAGAGAGATGGCTACAAGGGGTTATTTTCTTCTATGAAGCATAAGCTTCCAAAATTAACTTCATTCTCTCTCACATCAAAATACCATTCAGTGGTTGTTTTAAAGTGCTTGCTCTTATACCACAGCAAGTGTTTTAACTCTTTAAAAAATTAAATTGATGAAATCATAGATATGAAGAAAATCTTAAAACTTTGAAATCATTGTTCTAATCAATCAAAGAGCAAATGAAGGTGAAGATGATGGTGGTTGTTGTTGAAGACAACCACTTGTTGTCTTTAGCAAACTTGAAGATGAATATTGTTGTCTTTAACAATATTGAAGAGAATTATATGAAGTTTCTGGAAGAAAATGCACTCTGCAAATTTATGTGCACTCTTAGAGTTGTTGTTTTTTTCTTGAACTGCCAAACGTAGCTTCCTGGGGCTATAAGTGGTCTATTTGCACTAGTCAACTAAGTCCCTTATGTTACTGTATTTATGTTAAGTTAAAAACAAGTTTTATTCTGTCACTGACCTGGCATTCAGAAGGTAACATTCACAACCTGTAATTTTTTTTAACTGCATGTCCGTTCATTATGTGCTTCTTCTATATTTGAATTACCTATCCAAAAGAACACTCTCTACAGATGAAGCATACCTCTATGACTGCGCTTTTATGCAAAGAAATTGATAAGTGTATTATAAATATATACCACTGGGAACACAATGTCTGTTCCTGAGTGCCATTAATGTATTTATGGTCTGTTTCAATTGAGCTGTTAGTCCACTTTTCTGCAGTTAAGACCACTGGAAGGGAATGCAAGAGAAAGAAACAAAGACATAGATGTCAATAAAATGTAGATGCATTATGGTGATGATGCTCAAGAGAAAAACAACTAGAGTGGGTAAAGAGGAGGTTGATTGATTGTTTAGCGTTGAACATACCACTCCAGGATGCATCAACATTGACAATCAGTCCAATCATTCGAAAGGACTGAACCAATGCCAACCCACACAGGCAGAGAAAAAACTTAAATATTTGTAAAAGCTATGTACGAACTACGTGCAGGATGTACACATACACCACTGATACACCACTCTGATGCATTTAGAATTTTGATGTATTTGGTGGTAAGGCAGTTAAGGCAGTTGTAAATCAGCTTTAAAATATGGAAGTCATGTAACAAACCAGAGCTCTGTTATAAGTTAAAGGAGATTTTTGAACAGTGCTGCAGCTATCAACTTGCATAGTGTAAGGCAATTGAATATTTTAAGAACAGTACTGCAAAACAAAATAAACTGGCCGAAAAGAATTAACTTCTTTATTAACTTTATTGGTTAACTTTGTTAATTATCTAAACAAAGTCCTCATGTGAAAAAATTGTATCTGTGAAAATTTGACACAATTATTATTTGTTTCCTAAATTTTCTGAATGTCTGACTCTAAATCTTATGATTTAGCTCCTTCCTTAACTTAATCTCATGTCAAAGTAAGTTCACTTAAGTAATTTTGTGGTTTCATATGCAATTGTTCAAGTTCCTAGTTTCTTTTTTTTTTTTTAATTCTGCAACAGATAGAAAATTAGTAACTTCTTTACTAGACAATTAATCTTTACTGTCAATGTTAAAGCTTGGAATTAAATTTAATTAAAATTATTCACAAAACAGCATTTTTTAAAAAAAATTGATTTTATTCTGATAAGAATGATCCGTGTAAAGGATGCATTAACTGAAATTAGTGATTTGACAATTTATTTCTCATCTCCTTGGGCCAGACATTTAATTTTTGAGACTAAAAATGAAAAAACGTATCTCTGACTGAGACAGCCAAGATAACTACATTTTATTGAAATAACTGAAAAATGAAAATTCTACTAAATACAGTAATTTTTGGCTCCTAGTGTCTTAAAGAACAAATGACTAGTGGTTTTGGATATGTTTCAGCATTCTCATACTTTTCTACTTCATTTTTAAACTGAAGAGAAGACCAGTCTTTCTCCCTTATCACCTCCCTGGTTTGGAAAGGACTGCTTCCGGGTTTGGAAAGGTCTAATGCATTTTAGTGCATTTTTACACACACACAAAATGAACTTTAGTTTAAGCAAAACAAAAATTGGGACTTAAATACCAAAGCTGGAAAAATGATACTTATATTACCCTCAGCTGATAGAAAATGGAAAAAAACAAAACAAAACAAAAAACACTTTATCTGCAAGGAATTCTGACTCTATCATGTGCAAATTTTCTCCTGGTTTGCCCTTCTAAAGGATGCTTATGATACATGACAGAAGCACTATAAATTCCTGATAATTTTAATTTACTGTTACTCTGGTACATGGAAATAAACAAAGTTTAAACAAATGTAATCAAATTAAGGGCTAATTTACTGAAACAACAAATAATAATTATTTTTTAAAATTACCTTACTGAGATGTTTCATTTAAAAAAGCTTTTCTCTCACCAGGGAAAGATCTTTGTTGTAGAACTCTTTAGGAAAACTTCTATGTAACATATCTCTTATTTAGCATATCTAATATTTTGACCCACAAAAATAAAATTAAAATATTTTATCTAGTTCATAAACTAGTGAATTATTTTTGAGTAAAATATGACCATATCAATTTGTTATTGAAACTGTATTTGATGTCTTGGAAAGATTCACTACAGCCACTGTAATAAAAAAATTGATAGTGGAGAAAGAAAAAAAAAATAAAACATCAGCAGTAAAATGTAAAGTAAAACTCTCAAAATGTAGATATGTGGGTTGTCTAATACCTACCAGGGAAGACAATGAGGTTGAATTGCAAAACACTGATATGTGATGAAAAAAGAAGCAGGCCTGCAACAATTTTCAACACCCTATTCTAAAATACTCTGAAACTGCTCACAAATACCAATCAAAAACTTAGAATTACTTGATTAATACCCACCAGCTCAAAAAATGTTACTGCTGGTACTTAATATATTATCATTTGATAATTTTGGAGCTTTTCTATCTGCTGGGGTATTTTTGTTTGGTTTTTTTTTTCTTTATTGATTATACTTATGACATCAGAAATGCTCTGAAATTATTTCAAAATTCAACTAAAAAATGGTATTCATGTTTTTCATTCAAAAAACACTTGCATGCCATCATAAATAATAGACTTGACTGTAAACTGAGATATATGGGACCTATAGCAGCAAGTAGCTTAGACATTCCTCCTAAAATTATTCTTGGAAGAGCAAAAGCAATTAGTAGTTTCTTAAAGATAATGTCTTGACTCATGGTAAATTATATAAGAAGAGAACTAATCTCAGTACATTTCTTCCAAAGTAATGACGATGCCCTTCAGAAAAGCTCTGAGAGCAATGGTCTAGAGACTGACCTCATTTGTGTTTCACAGACAGTAAAATCATTGACTCCTGAGTAACAAGAGACATATACAGCATTACATTACAAATCAGAACTAAGCATGTGTCTGTCAATCATTTTCTGCAGTGCTTTTCACTAAAAGAAACAAAATGGTGTGCCCATTTTATCACAGATTAAATGTAAAGGCGTAGACAATTTAATCTGCCTGAACATTTGTTTAATAGGTTGTTCCATGTAGATTTTGTGATACAAGCTACTTGTTAAAACGAGAAGCAGCCACTACAATTTTTCTAGGTTTACTTTAGCAGACTGCCTGAGAAGAATATCCTTCCCTTGTTCAGGAAGAAACCCAAACTTTCTAATTCAGGGCAGATTTGCAGAAACACTGTTTATTACCTTTTGAATTTCCATAGAATACAATGAGCTTAACTGGGTTTTTCATACCTTTGAAAATTTCTGCTTTGAAAGTCATGAAGGCAAAACTTGTGCATTTCCCGGGTGTGCATCTTGTTTGACCGTGTGGAAGCAGGAAGAGGTGTAACTAAAAGACAAGATACAGGTAGGAAATCCGGAAGCAGAACTGTACTGATCATTACTGATTCTGAAAGAAGTAAGCAAAAGAACACATCAGTATCAAAACAGTGTTGTATTGCCCTGCAACAGGATTTCCACAGACAGCAGCCCAAAATTTACAAAATTTCAAAGTGTTCCCTGTGTTCTTCTCAAAATAGGGGGTAAGGAACATTTGGATTCATGAGGCAAATACCATGAGTCATCTTCCATTTTTACATATACTGTTTTTAATTCATAGAATTGTAGAACATGCTGTGTTGAAGGGACCGTCCAGGATCATCAAGTCCAACTCCTGTCCCTGTGCAGGACACCCCAAGAGTCACACCATGTGCCTGAGAACATCAGTCTTCAGAAATCTGAACCCCAGCTAAAACCAGTATGAAAGGCAGATGAAACAGCTCTGGCAGTTACAAGCACAAAGCTTTCAGTACATAAAATTTGACAAAAAAAAAACAAAAACAAAAAACCAAAACTCTATTCTTTTAGAAGAGAAGATTATTAGCAAATTTTGTAAAATATTTTTTTTTATATTTTGGATTATGACAGTAGTTGTATGGAGAAAAAAGTTCTGAACTAAAATAGCATCAGTTCCCAAATACATATTCGCATTTTACATCAGCTTAGTCACGAAGTTGAGAGTCTGTAATTAACTTATACAGTTAATAGTCAAAATCACTTTTTGGTTACATGACTTATTCAATAGTGGTGTACAAAGAATTCAAGAGCTTCATTACCACAGCATAGTACTTGTAATTTATCTCTCTTAGAAGAAAAAAAGCTGAAAGAAATGAAACATTGTTTGTATCTTACCAGCATCTTTCTACCCTGTTCTAACCTGAGACTCACAGTGTTCCTGATCTAGAGTATGTTCAGGGTCTGATCCTTAGCTCTCCAGCATACCTAACCTGAAACACACCACTTTGGTAATGGCTTTTTTGTTATCTTTGACCATGATAAAACTCTGCTATTACTTCATATATCTTTTTTGATAGCATTGTTCTAGCAGAAATTTGACGTACTCTGTATCAATACAACACAGGTGCTTTGCAGACATGACTCTCTTCAGCACAAAGCAGGTTATAGGTAAGATGTAATCAGTGCTCCTATATGCAGTTCTCAATTCTTTCATGTTTTTCAGGTATCTGCAGATTTCACATTAATCCTTCTCAGTCTCAGGTGTTTTCTCCTTCATGTGAGATCTGCCACTAAACTAACTTCTACCTAACATTGAAGTCTCAGGCACATTTGAGCATATGTAAAAACCATTCATGAAAATCAACATAAAACAGTATTTTTCTTTAAATGAACCATTAAGATTCTATTTGTAATCCAGCCCTAGTTTTACAGCCCTCTATCACTTGTTTCAGCTATATAGATTTGGAATTTTATACTTTCTTATGTGTTTTAATGTTGTTCCACATACAGTGTGATGGAAAAGATAATTATTAAAAAAAAAAAAAAGAGGTTTCACGTTAGGAATGCAAGATAGTGGCAGCATGATGCTAAATCCCAAAATCCCCTGGATTGACAGAATACATGGGGAAGGTGAGTCTTAATTTAGAGACAGTTGGGTTTTTTTAATCTTATGCTACATAAAGTCTGCTTTTGACTGTGCTCACAACTTTTGCAAAAGGAGAGGGGAGAAAAAAGATTATCTATGACATGAGTCATAATATCAGCGTTGTCAGATTGCATCAATCTGAAAAAGCCTATGATTTTTGCCTGCTAAAATTAAAATGCACGTTTTCCAGACAGTGAAGGCTTTAATTTATGAATTTTAAAACATTAAAGGCAAATTTCTGACAGTTTTCATCCCTGCTCATGTTCTACAGAAAACATGCCTTTGCCTGGTGGCAGAACTGTTCATCTCCCAGAGAAAAGTGTTTCTCTGTACCTAAGCTAAACATCAGCTCAACTGAAATGGTCACCACCATTAGTGGAAATGTGCCTTCAATTGGATGCTTTTCAGTGAAACAAATTTCCTTCAGACCTGGCCCTACTTGGCCTGATCCTGGTGCAAGGAAAGAAATGGGACCTCCTCTTCAGTCCTGGCTTCTCTTCTGCTCAAGCTTTTGGTTTGCAGTTCACATGAAAGTCTTTTAACTCATCACCTTGAGTTCATACCTTTTGAGACAGTCATTGAATGAAAGGAACAATTCTGAAGAGACTTCTGTTTAAAAGAACTAGCACCTTTACTCAGGCTGGCAGTTTTTCACAAGTAGAATCCCCTAGAGACCAATATTGGGCCCCATGCTGTTCTATATCTTCATAAATAATCTGGATGATGGGACTGAAAGCACCCTGACCAAGCTCGCTAATGACAGTAAACTGGGCAGTGAGGTGGACACATCGGAAGGGAAAGCCATCTTTCAGAAATCCCTGGACAAGCTGGAGGAATGGGATGGCAAAACCTGTTTGAAGTTCAATAAAGTGTAAGTCCTGCACCTGGGATGACATAACCAAAATGTATGCTCAGATGTGTGTGACTGGGGAGCAGCCTTGCTGAAAGAGACCTGCGAGTCAGACTGCACCTGGAGTACTGTGTCCAATTCTGGTCCTCACTATTTAAGAAAGACTGGAGAAGGTTAAAGGAGGGCATGAAGATAATGAAAGAACCTGCCCTATGAAGAAAGACTGAAGGAATTGGGTATCTTCTTGCTGGAGAAGAACAAGCTTGGTGGGCACCATCTCAGTATTCCAGTACTTAAAGGGCAGCTACAAAGATGATGGAGACTATTTTGAAAAGGATCCACATAGAGAAGACAAGGGGAACAGGTACAAGTTGCATGGGGACAGGTTTCTTCTCAACATAAGACAGAATTTTTTTACAATGAGAACAATCAATCACTTGAACAACCTCCCCAGTGGCATGGTGGAGTCCCCGTTGCTGTAAGATATGATGGGACAGGGTGGAGACAATCTCATCTAGGCTCCCTTTTTCATTAAAGAGTGGACCAGGCAATCTTTTGAGGTCTCTTCCAACCTGGGCTGTTCTGTGATTCAGTGATTCTATAGATGTTGACTGTCTAGAGTAAGGCCAGAGGCATGCCAAGCTGCACAGGAAGAGCTCTGAGCTCTCTTCTTCCTGTCAAGCAGAAAGCACTCAGAAAGTGCTGGTCACTGCCTCAAGGAACAGTAGATGGGCTCTGGAGCACATTTTCTATTACATCCCCAGTGGAATTTAAGGCTGCTGGTAACAGTGATCGTTTCCTATCAAATATAGCTGATTAGCTATAAAGTGATAACTTCTGGTAGCTTGGTCTTTGTTGATAGCAGTTCCCTGTCTGCTTATTTGTTTGGGTCCCACTTTAATGAAGAGAAATCAGATAAAGCCAACTGCTGAGAGTTGTTTTTCTTCTTGTTGTTGCTGGTCAAAAACTTATTTAGGGGCATAGAAAATTACCACACAGTCTAATCTGTCTGCTTATGAGCCCTGTTCTCCTATTTATCTACTTCAACATTTCCACGACCATAAATTTACATAGTGCTAGTTTTTAATGAGTAGCCTGGGCCCAGGATTTATTCTGTTCTATTTCCCTGGTAATTTAGGAGAAAGTTGTCCTTGCTTTTCAATTCCTCAGACAGGGCTTGACACACTTCCCATGTTGTTTGCTGGGTAATCAGAAATGAATTTAGTGATTTCTTATTTATTATAAAATGTTAAGTTTGACTTAATGGAGTTGCCTGTTTTTAATCGTTTCAGTTTAAGTGGCCA
>VZRW01011534.1:0-16388 GCA_013398125.1 Aegotheles bennettii | reverse complement strand
TGCTAACTCCTGCCCCAATAGCCATTTCCCATTCCTGTTAAATAATCCAATATTAAACAATGACCATCAAAATTTACATCAGGCACACAATTCACAGCACAGGAGAAGCTGTGACTTCTGGATTTGTAGCAGACTTCAGTTAGTTTTTTGGTACAGTACAATAAAATCTGTTACTCGCCCATTGATTCCAATCAGCTGCTGAATGGAAACTTCACAAGTTGTCCTTCCCATTAGTGCCATGATGTTTACCCCTTCAAATCACAGAAGATGCTTTCAGATTTAGATCCACTTCTTTTTAAAGTGAGAAAATACTAAAAGCAGTCAATTTTTGACTAATTAGATGAACATAAGAACAACTACATCACAGCATAAAATCTTTGAACCAATAAAAACAAAACTAACAATTCTTCAGGTGGACCTCCTATGATAGCTGAGCAATATAAATGGAAACCAAGCTTCCATTATAATTAGTACAGTTCTCATTATTTATCTTGTCCAAATTGAAATCACTATGAAGGAACCACTCCCCCCTGGAGTACTGCATGCAGCTCTGGAGTCCTCAGCACAGGACCTGTTGGAGCAGGTCCAGAGGAGGGCCACAAAAATGATCAGAGGGCTGGAACACCTCTCCTATGAGGGGCAGACAGAGAGTTGGGGTTGTTCAGCCTGCAGAAGATAAGCCTCTGAGAAGACCCTACTGCAGCCTTTCCGACTTAAAGAGGGCCTATAAGAAAGATGGGAACAATTTTTTTAGTGGGGCCTGTAGTGATAGGACAGCAGTTAGTGGTTTTAAACTAAAAGAGGGTAGATTTAGACCAGATATAAGTAAGAAATTTTTTACAATGAGGGTGATGAAACACTGGAACAGGTTGCCCAGAGAGGTGGTAGGTACCCCATCCCTGGAAACATTCAGGGTCAGGCTGAACAGTGCTCTGAGCAATCTGATGTAGTTGAAGATGTCCCTGCTTATTGCAGAGGGGTTGGACTAGATGACCTTTAAAGGTCCCTTTTAACCCAACCCATTTTACGATTCAATGATTCCATGATCCACCTCCAGGTTGAAGACATTCTTAGATACACACAGCGGTCACAATACAGCGGTCAGCATAGGTTCAATAACACAGTACAGCAGCCTTTCAAAGGGAGATTACCTCGTTGAAAATATATGATTAAATAGCTTACAATGCAGATGTATGAGCTGAAATCCAACTAGGACAATAATAGCTCCCACACTTTTCTTACAAAGAGTGCCCTGGGATCTTTAATGACCTGATGTGGCTTTCTCCTTGGTTCTGTCTCTCAAAAGCCCTTCAGGTCTTCTTTTGGAATCCTGAACCCTAGATATTCCACTGCAGCAAAGAGCTAAAGGAAAATGAAAAGGGCAAAATGTCAATAGTATTTATTGTTTAGTATAAAGAATCCCCAAAAGCTCAGGAAACATGTCTTTTTAATGAGAAACAACAGTTTGTGGCCAGCTGTTCCACATCGTTATGAACATGTTAGCTCAAGCAAGATGTACAAATGGGGACTATAAACACAGTATAATGAAAATAAGGCCTGCATGGATAATCATACCTATTAATATAAATGGCACTGAGAAGAGGCAGACTGAGTTCATATACTGACTGGCAATTTAGAGCAAAACACACTGTTTCTGTTCACCATCTCAATAAGAAATTAGATGTAGCATGCATCCAACAGCAAGTGAGCCTCTTTAATGTGTTTATCAAAATACGAATTGAAATGTTGAGTGGAAACATGGTACTGCATATGAATGTAACGGCCACTCTTTTGAGTTCTTTTACACCATTAAACATTACAGAAAATAAGATCATGCACTGAACTTAGTTTCAAAACACAGCGTAAGTGAGGATTTACACAGCTTTTCTGAAGGCTATTATGAAAAACATACAATTGCAGGCAAAAAGCTACATTTATCACAACCCACAGAACATTTTGTTCCTTAATACTAACAGGGGGTTAGCTAGAGATGATGAAGTTCCAGCAGGTATTTTAACATTATCTGTTCTGTGACTAAAGAATGTCTACTGAAGAAATACTCCTGTTAAACATTAAATCTGGCAAAAAAACAACTGAAGAAAAAAATCAAGATCCTTATCCATGAGTTTTCCATATCAATTTACTCTGCTGGGTTTCTTTTTATTTTAAATATGTCCATTATAAACTAGAGGGGAAAAAAAAAAGATCAAATTCACTGTCTAAGCTATTTTTCCATAGAGGTGCATTAATGCAAATTAGACAGAATGTCTTTTCCCAGTTATAATTGGGCTGAAATGAGGTGGAAGGAACAGAAAGACAATTAACTTCAGGGTTTTTCTTTCTTTTCTTATTTTTTTATTTTTTTTTTTATTTTTTTATCTCCAGCAGTTTGTGGTAGGTTTAATGTCTGGTAGTAGTAAGCTGTCAATGCTGCCAGGCAAAATTAATCTGAGACCTTCAAGGGGCTTTGTTTATCACATTTTTCAATTAACCTCTGCATTTTAACTTCATTATAATGCCTTTGCCAGTTCACGCTAAAGAACAAAAAAAAATACCCATTTCTTGTTATTATTTCTTTGCTTCATAAAATCAAGGGGCTTGGGTTTTTTTCCCCTTTCACTCTCATATTTAACACAGAGAGGAAAGAGGACATAAATTTCAGATTACAGGAGACCACCACAAGGGGCAAAGGGTTTAATATAAATTACATTTCTATATTAACCTTTCTTTCTTTTCTTCCCTTTTCTGCTTATGAAGTGAGAAAAATGTTTTCCATCCAGAAAGCATGTTTTATAAGTTTTAAAGTTTGACATGGGGAACTTGAAGCAGACACACAAGGTACAACAGTAAACTAAACTCGAGTTTTAGGAATGCAGTCACAAAGAGAAAATAATAATTTTATAGCCTTAAACCCCTTTGTATGGCAAGAGAGGTACTAGATTCCCAGGAATTCCGGCACTAGATTTACAGCAGCCATAATGTTAAGCAATGTTAGCTAAGCAAGTTTAGCTATAAGGTATTATTGAAATCTTATAGCTACAACTCAGATAAGTTTAACTGTATGGAATAATTCTCCTCTTTTCTACCTTGTCCCCTTCTTTACCTCTTCTCCCCAAGGTGCTGACCATGTGAATCTAGAACAGAAAGCCATTAAATTGTATGCCTGAACTTCAGCAGTTTACATTGCATATGTGATACCAAGTCTGCTGGAATAAACACTTTCTGTCCAAATTGGGATTACAAACCTGGGCATCTAGCCTTAAAGCAGAATAGGAATGTATATAACAAACTCAGGTACTTTACTTACCTGTTAATTACTGCTGGTTGCATGGGATGGGGTTCAAATCATCTTATGTTTGATGTCTGGCTGATTACATGGAAGCTAGTCCTGCTTGGCTCCCTTTCAAGTCAGTGGAGAGTAATGGGTACTTTCAAGGTTTGATTCATTTCACTTCTTTTAGACAGCTGCTTTAGGATGAGACAAATTGCACTTTAGATTCTACTCACTATATTGACTACATCTCCGCTGACTATGAATGGAGCCTAGGACACAAACACTGTTCTTGATGAATCCCATCCTTTCTGATTTTCTCATTGTTTGCTCCATGTGTGTCAACCAACAAATCACTGACAGAGTTCAGGAAGTTAGTGATTATTACACATGCAGTAAGACTGATAGGTAATCATCAAATTTTAGAGAAAGAGAAATGAAGTAAAAATTTGGAGTGGGATTTGGGGCACTGCACTGAACTTCAGTACACTGATTTTTTAATCATTACTAACAACTCCTTGTTGAGTATTGACAGCCAAATAAATTCTGAATTCTCAATTATTGGTTTTTTCCAAGCCACAGGTACACAAATCGTCAGCTATTCACCAATAATAAAACATTTTAAAAGTTGTGGATTTTTCATGGCATGATCTGGCATATGACAATTTGTGAAATAGGAGCTAAGCATGGCTGATACTGAGAAAAACTTGTGCAATATTTAATCTGGGTAGCAGCTGCATAAAATCTGAGGAAATTTGAAATAAGCCCATATCAAACTGAGAATGGGGAGTTTTAGACTAGTGTTAGACTAATAAATTCAAGTATATTTACATGGTCTCCAAAGCCTTGTTATACAGTCCTTTAAAGGACATGGTATATACTAGGATCTGGGTAACAGAGTGCTCAGGTCCAAACTCAGAATTATAACAGTGTGAAGAAGTGCAGGCTAAGGCACATATTTTAGGTCATGTTAGTATGCAGTGTAGGTGTGTATACACCTCACTAAGCAAGATATCTGGCTGACAGTCAAGGCTTATTAGTTTGGTTGCAGTCCTATATTAAAGCAAATATCTCATTTTGAACATCCAAGTATCTCTGATTCATTCTGTGTACCAGCTTTGCTCCACTATGTAGCATATTTACAAACTTTTTATACACTCAGCATCTGAATAAAGCTAGATGTCCATCACTTTCCAAGAACCACAGCTGTGAACCATCTCCTGAGATTATGAAATGAAATCAGAAGAAAAAGTGAATGGAATCACTGCCCCCTTTTCTTGCCTCCTTTATTCACTCAATAAATAACTCCAAGTTAGAGCAGTCTTTTGGGATTTGGGAGATCCAGGTTTAAACCATTTTTTGTCTCAGGTGACTAGAAATCACATCCCTTGCATACCATCACAAGTTTTCCCTAACCACAGAACTCTGGAATATTTTGAGGTGACAACTCTGTTTCTCTCCTGTGAAAGCTTTGATTAGTGAGGTAGGTTTATTACCAATATATTCCTTGATACAGAATAGGCTGCACACATTTGTATAACCTGCTCAGTAGAGTATTGTCCTGCTCCCAGAGCAGACATGGATCTCAGAACCTGCTCCACATATTAGATAAGAACATCGTTTCCACCAAAGAGCAATTCAGGTCATAAGGGAGCATTGGCACACAGCAGGTCCCAAGTCACTAAATTCCTTGCAGTAAGCATAAGAGTAGAGTTCCATTAAATACTTCGGGCCTCAAAAATAAATGAATAGCAAAGGTAAAATTAGAAACTTTTATGTAAAGTGGTATTCCATCAATAGAAGATGTAGAAAGACAGCTCCTTCAACCTCACAGGCAAATGCACAAGTTTTCCCTCCCAAAACCTGCAAGTTCAGGTTGCATTAGAACTTGAATCAAAAGCTATAGAAGCAATTTGAAAAGTATAATCTTCACAGGGTACACAGTAAGTAAATGATTCTGTACAAGAACTGACTGAGAGACAGATTTTTCCTGGCAGCATCTCTATTCATATTTTCCTTGAACATAGTAACTCCAAAGTGCTTGAAAATTCTGGTAGAATAAAGTTATCAGCTAGTGGCAAAAGATATTTACTTTGTAGATTGTATCAACTTGATTAGAAGAAAAAGGACCATAGCTAGCAGATCTAACAACAAAGCTACTACCCATGGACTGTTGATCAAACAGGAGGAAAAAAAAACAGACAGGGGACAATGGAAAATTCTCATATGCAACGAGAAATTTACATCAAAGTTGAGAAACTTGAGTCAGTGGATTCGTTCAGGTATCTCAGAATTACCATCACAAAGGAGAGAAAGCCTGAAGCAGAAATCAAAAGTAGAATTGCTTTTGTGGTAGCAGCACTTGTAATATTCAACAGAACCTGACAAGACAAGAATATGTCGAGTACATCAAAGGTGAAGCTCAGAATAACTGAGTATGCCACAGGCCTGAACACATGTGAAACATGGACTCCATTGGTACGGATCAAATGACACATTTAGACCTTTACATTCAAATGCCTCTAAATAGAAATATTAACATCATACACTATATAGAACTAACAACTCTATTAGAGTGAATATTTCTGCAATAATTACGTCCCATGAGTCTGCGCAAGCAATTGCAAAAAAAGATAGCTGCTGGAATGGCTTGGCCATGTCAGGAAAACAACATGCCTTCCAAACACATCAGGCAAATTTTAAAAAGTAGAGGAAAAGACTCTCAATGGCCATATGAAGAGAAGCTGGCATAAAACCTGTGCGTTTGTACAAGGGAATTAGAGGCACTCAGACAGTTTCTCCAAGGTAATATAAAATAACTCAAGGTCCAGTCAGCACTTGAAATTAATAAATCTATAAACATATAAGTCACAAAAAAAGACTGGATTTTTTTTTTCCACTGGGCTGAAAGAAGCAGCTGTATGTGTAAATTCCTCTGACTTTACCTTTGTTTTAACACTTTGAAACTGATATTCAGAACTAGCATGTTAAGAGCGCACACTCTGGATGGATCTATTTGTAGTCTGTTGTGTGGAGGCGTCAAACACTGCCCAGAAATGGACTTAACATTTGATTAGTTATGATTTTAAAGGTCATATTTTAAGGTGGTATAGCCTCAGCAGCAATTATTACTTAAACACCTTTGTTATAAAAATATACCCTTATATAATAGTTTAAAAGTACATAGTACCTTAACTGTTGGTACACCCAAGTACATATTTATTCCATAAATTTTAGGGACTGGGAGCCAACCAGTTTGTCCTTGAGTCTGAACAGAGCAGTAAGTTGTACAGGTTCTCAGTTTACTGCAAGCAGTGTGCTTAGTTGTTGACTTTTGCTTCTCTCTTGACAGTTTCTGTAGCAGTTACACTACAGTGCAGTGCTGTTCACAAACTCGGAGAACTGAGAAGTCATCTGTCCTGACAGAGGTTGAACACCCCGTTGAAAAATATTATTTGTTTGTATATTTCCTATCAATTGTTTTAATAGACAATTAAGTTTACTGCAAGAACTTCAAGTTCAAATACAGCAGATAGATAGAACTTAAAGTCAGCAAAAGTCAAACTTCACAGCTCCTATTGCTAGTGTTCCTGTTGATTTCCTTCAGAAGTTTACAGTTGAGAACTGCTGAGTATCCTAAGCACAAAAACACCTAATGTTGAATTATAAAGGTTTTTCAGGACAGAGAGTGGGACATAAATTAATCATGAGAAACCAGCGGAGGAATGTTTTTTCTGAACAAGATACATACTCCACAAAACCAGTCACAGAAGGCGGCATGGGAAATTAGACTCTTCAGAATAGATTTTTGTCATGAGTTAAGAAGTCCAAAATTTACCAGAGATAAAGATCTAGCCTACAGTTGGTTATGTGAATTTGGGAGTAGTGAGAATAAAGGAACTGAATATATTTTTGTCAATTCTGCATTTTGACAGCTATCTTGCCTTTGAAGAAAAAGAAGTACCAAAAACTTTATGAATTGTAGGAATTAGAGTTACTTTTCAAAAAAAACTAAAAATGTCAAAAAAGTTTTAGTTAAATATTTAAGGCATTCATCTAGTGTAAATACTGACTATATAAATATAATGTATAAAGTATATAATTATAATTGTTTTATAACTGTAATTACAATTATACTGATTGGATATAAATATAAATGCTCATTGTGGCTTTTAAATGTGTTTTTTTAAAATGTGACTTGATACACATAGGGTGCTAACGCTTCGAGAATCTATCTCAAGATTTCCGTAAATAAGAAGATAACTAGATTTGCATGACCCAGATCTAGTTTTAAATGTGGAGTGAATATATGGACTAAATTCTATTCTGCATAGATGTATCTGTAATGATGTCAAAGTAAAGCTTCTTACCTGTTCCTACCTTCTGCATTCTACACAGGCTGATGGAAGACTGCAGCAAAAGGTTGAACGTAACTGATAATTTCTTTGTGTGTTGATTTTAGTGCACAAATTAAAACCTAGTGAATTATTCACTCAGTTTATAATGGAATAATTCCACTCATATCAATGGAACTAAACAATATAACAGAACTGGGAATCTATCCAATGGTACTTCTAGAGTCATTCTGACTTTAGTTAAATATTATCCAGCCTCTTTTTCCTGTTTTCTATTAGTGTAACATTATCATTGTGTTGTAAATCATATGAATTTAAAATCTTATTTTTACAGACTCTGTGGGCATAAGATGTTAGATTTTTATTATTTTTCTTTTAAGTTTGCATTTGTAATATGAATACAGATTAGTGTGAGTGCCTTTTCCATAACATGTTTGTGAATCCATCTGGTAGTCTACCAGGCCATCTTTCTCCATAACAAGTGAAGCTCCACAAGGATCTCAGTAAACATACTGCATGGCAGCAATCTACAATCACCAGAACATCTAGCATGCACTTTCTCCCTGCCTTTCAGAGAAGAGTCTCACAGGTTCTACGCATTGGTTTGGTTACATGAGGTAGCCTATGGGTCTCTTATCCCATTAACCAGACATCCCATTGGGCCTTCACGCACAAGCCTGGGAGTGGAATGTGCTTTATATATGTACATGTACAGTGGAGTAGCTGATCTGAGGAGGTACAGTAAATCCAACAATTCCAGAAAGCACTGGACCAGATACATCTGTGCAGATGAGCTGCAATGTATATTCATCATGATGAAAGATTGCATTGTAGTAGGAACATCATTCGGACACCATTTAATGTGTTATGGTATTTTTAAATCATACAGGAGAGGTCCAGTCTGTTCTAACCAATTCCTTCTGGCTTTTACCATATTACTGAGAGGAGCATTTGACAAAGCAACTAATACTTGTCTCAACAGTGAGAATGGTTTCCCAGACTGATCCTGCTCTGTATGAATTTCTGGTGGTCTGGTAAGGAATAATCTGCATAAAACATTAAAAGAATAATTCCATCTGACAAAATTTCCCACATAAATAGCTTAGGTAAGTTATTTATGGCCTCACAGACTTCTGTCACAGGTAATGCTAGTGATTAGCTAAGATGATCCCTTGGTATTCTAGCAACAGGTCCAAATGACTAATAGGAAAGCATTCAAACCTATGTCATGGACATTGATTCTGTCACTTCAGAACAAGCTTTCACAGCTTCAAAGTATTCCCCATCGTCAGAGCACTGCCAATTCCTTCAGAAAATTTACTATCTCATGATTTACTCCTTTAAACAATGATCAGTCCCTTTGGGCCTGATCTGGACTGCCATATGTATCTGAACATTTAAAATCATGTTGTGGAGAAATAAGGAAATGGATGTACAAGCTACTAAGTTCCTTTTAGCAGTCAACAGGCATCCCATGATGGGCAATTAAAAATCTCAGCAAAATAGTTTCCAAAGGTCTGAGACCTAGCATTAAGCTCTCACACCACATTTTCTCATAACTATCTCACATAGAGTCTACCTGCAATCCATGATGGAAGAAGCTCACAGGACTGTATCCATCAACACACAGAAAACCTGAAAAGGAAAATACAGCTTTAAATAAATAAGAAATAAGTCATGCAAAACAAAGACTACATTCCCCATTGTTTGCCACAGTCACCTGGATACAGCTCTAAAGCCAAGAGATTTTCATGTAAAATGTTAATGAATTTCCTAGGAACTTTACTTCAACAAAGCTGAAAAGCATCTGTTCAGTGTCAGTGAGACCTGAACACACTGGATACCCTCCTGAGAACTCATCACTCCTGATGCATCTTTGGTATGGCTAAAAGAGAAGAAATGCAAAAAATAAAAAGGTGTCAGCTAGACTACTAAATATTTTTATCCACCTAAGCTGTTTTTAAATCCCAAATCCTTGTTGAGTTATGAAAAAGACAATCTGTTAGTCTGACCCGCACTGAACTGAACATTTTCAGAGCTCATTGATATCAACATCCTCAAGAGTTATTGAAATCAGTACTGGACCTATTTAGTAACTGGGGGATGCTGCACCATATGAAAGTTTCTCATCATGCCAAATTTATAAAAGTACACCATCTCCTCCCACAATTAAACATTAGATAATCACACAACCACTACTGATAGTATAAACATACATGTTTCCATTTCTAGAGAAGAAACAGTAACATTTTCTTTAGGCACAGACCACGTGAAGAAAACAGATTGCCAGGAAGTCAGAAAATCCAGCAGCGTATGCTCTCAAAGGACCTTGAGCTGCTGAGGTTTTTTGACAATATAAGAGCAATCAGGTGCCAAGACTCTGCAGGACTTGTTGTGTCTTGAATAGATTCCATCTGGCTCCAAGCAAAAAAGCACTAAGACTCCAACATCTGTATGTATAGAAATGAAACAAAGCATTTGTCCACACCCAGAATATGCCTAATATAAAATCAGATTTAATTAATTTCTAAACAAGTCAGTGAAAGGGTATGCATAACCCAAAAGACCAAAGAGATTTAGGTACCCTCCTGCGAACAATGTATATCAAGGTCCAACAGCTAGACCAAAGGAAAAACCTTTCATAGATTTATTTGTTCCCATTAAAGGTCAGCCTGAGACATTATTTTCTATGCATTGTGAAGTGAGTTATTTTGTCAAGAAACTCTAAAGTAGCTACACTATATCCTACACTATATCCAATTTCTCAAGTAGAATTTTGATACATGTACCACCCCAACTATTCAAAAAATGGGAGTCTGTGTCAGGCAGTGTCAGAGTGAGGTAGAAGAAACTTATTTCTTTAAAGAAATACTAGAATACTTTTTTTTTTTTAGGGGGCCTTTTGACAGAAGACAAAAAGCATAGAGCACAACAGGAAGTAAAGGCTTAGCAAGAGCTGGTCTGTGTGAACCATGGTGACAAATGCAAGAGTATAACAGCTTTTAACACCTTATCTACTTAATATAGTTACAAACTGTACTATACACAAAGCAGGAGGAAGAATAGTATTGGTTGTATTGGCAGCCTAGGGTATCATCCTTCTTTTCAGACAATCACAAGAAACTATTATGCCACATGAGGCATAATATAGCAAACACAATGTCAGTTTATATGACATGAACTTGCATTAAAGGCTGGGAAAGGTAGATTTTCTCTTCATACCCTGACCAGACAACATACCACTAACCAGACCAGCCAATTATGTTAATAATGTGGCATGTGCCAGTGTCGTTCCAGAGATGCTGAGCGTCAGAACATATAAAAATATCAAGTGACCACTTATGCATGTTAACTACATCTAAGTATAAACAAAAGAAGTCTCTATATTGTTTGTGAGCAGTTAGTCCAGCAGGACTGTCAGGAAGACCAAAGAACAATTAAAGGCAATTGCATTTGTATCCCAAAACCTATCCCAAAACCTATCTCCAAAGGAACCTGCCTTGGAAAGGTTATTCAGAACAGACAACAATGGTAAGAATGTGTTCTGTTACAAGCACTGGTTTAAAGGACAGAATTGAGTCTGGAGTTTTAGACAAGAGGGTAAGCAACTGAAGAAATATTCAGCTACTAAGAATTTTATTTTCTTCTATTTCTGAACTTGTGTTTTCAGATTTGTACCTTCAGTGTTGTTACATAAATCTTTATTTTGTTTTACTGCTAAACCTATGTGATATTGGATCAAGAAAATCATTCAAGCTGAAGGTGCACTAAATTCACGAAGTTGGCACAAATAAAACAATCTGTTCAGACTCCAACAGAACAGAATCCAGCAGTATATATCTGAAAACCAGGAGATGGAGTCTCTTTCCTATCAAGCTGAGAGAGGGAAAACATGAGGTTAGGACGCAAATTTTTAGAAAGGGAATCTTTACAGCAACATTAACTAGGGCTTCTCCTGGAAACTAAGTCAGTAATGAGACATCCCAGGGATCCAGGCAATCTCCCAAGCATCACAGGTAAGAGTTGGACTTGCACAAGAAACAGTAGAAAAGGCAGAAAAAACGTCACTAGAACAAAACTTTAAATTGAAATATAAAGTTTCCTGTTTGAAATTTCCCATTTGAGGGAAAAAAACTTTTATAAAACTCCACTATCAATTTCTTCACCTAACTGAAACTATTAAGAGTCCCTGAAATTTAGTTAACCAGAACAGGATGAAATGGACAACTAAACAACATTATTACTGCTGTTTGTACTACTGCCAATGCTGCCCAGTCATTATGCTGATTTATATGTGCTGTGAATTGTAGACACATGCTGAGAAAGGGACAGTTTTTGTGCCCAAGAGATTAACATCTAAATTAGCTACAACCTACTGAGGGCTCACTGCTGAATGGGACAGTGGAAATATTTTCCAAAGCTCATTTCCAATCTGTTTCCATATCAACAACGATCCCAACAATCAATGTTCCCATACCAGTTGAGCCGGTCTTCATCTACTACTAGAAGATGTTTTAGCTACCTGATAGACTGTATTTCTTGTTTATCTTCAATAAGATTGCAATTTATTTCTGAAAGGAAGGATACATTTAATAGTGTACTCACCTAGGCTTACAGTCACACAAATCATTAAATTAAGGAATAACAACACAGAGCTGCATTTCACAGAATCATAGAATCATAGAATCATAGACTGGTTTGGGTTGTAAGGGGTCTTAAAGATCATCTAGTTCCAACCCCTCTGCCATGGGCAGGGATACCTCCCACTAGACCAGGTTGTTCAGTACCCCATCCAACATGGCCTTGAACACTTCCAGGCAGGGGGCATCCACAACTTCTCCGGGCAACCTCTTCCATTATTTCACAACTCTCACAGGAAAGAATATCTTCCTAATATCTGATCTAAATCTACCCTCTTGCAGCTTAAAACCGAGACACCCCTCATCCTACGAATACATGCCCTTGTGAAAAGTCCCTCTCCAGCTTTCCAGTAGGCCCCAAATATTTTAGACAGTTTATCCCATTCCTGTAGATAATGCTCAACATGAATACTTGCAGTTAGCTTCAATCAATTCCGCTCTCTCAGACAATCTCCTACCACCAGACAAAGCACTTCTCTCCTAAACGGTATCAGCAGTGACTACATCCTGGTACCACATCAGTTGGGATCTTCCTCACTCCATAGACTCAGCTGAGAAAATCTTAGCTCCCCAAGCTAGTACAGTGTCCTTTCTTTCCCTGACTTGTTCATTTTAGTGATTGTAAATGGGCAATAGATTAATTAAAAGTAATCTGCAGCAGAGATCCCCTTCTCTTCTCTCAAAGTGTAAAAGTGCTGTCTGAAACATCCTTGACCTCTAACTCTGTGGTTGCAATACCATAAGAAAGCCCACAAAGAAATTAAGGCAGTAATACCTCTTTCAGGAAGTACTAGATGGAGATGGCCTTTTGATAGCCAGGCAACAAAAATCTCTACTATTCCAGAAATACTGGTTTGTTCCTGATTTCTATGCTGCAGAGGAAAGGGAAATAACTGATACTCTGTACCAGCTCGACTAGTTCAGCTGAAAAAAAGCTATCAATCTACCACAGCCCTTGTAACTCGATGTGTATCCTTCTAAAGTTTGGCTTAGACTGACATGCCCACATTATTTTTTATTAAAATATCCATTATTCCTCACTAAAAACTGTGTTTTCACACCCATGTGCACATTAGCTAAATATCTAACTGTAATTTAAATACAATAGGAATCATTATGTCAGCAAAGATTCACGAGTAATCATTTTCCAAAAAAAAAACCTGCAGTACAAAATAATGGAAATGAAGACTCAACAGGAAAGCATGATCTTAAGAAGCCATCTGTACATTGACATCTTTTGTATACATTGTTTTATTGTACCTCTGCTGCTGCAGAAGGAAAGTAAATATGATAGGGAAACATTTCAGTTATTAGCATTACAATTACTGTCACAAGAAGGATGAGCTCTAATTGAAGCTAGAGTCTTATACTTTCTGTGTATGAGTACTGTAGGGAATTCATACAAGCCAAAGCCATTCTACAAGCTGGCAAAAATAGAAATACTCATATCATTAACGTTATTTTAAAACACGATATTTTACTACTGTCCTTAATATCCCTTAACACACCCACTGGACATCTATAGACAAAGGTGACAGATAACACCTTTCCCTGTAAGGAAGATATTTCTTGGCAATGAGAAATAGGCTCTATGCAATGCAGTGCAGTCCCTGCAGTGTTAATATTTGTTTCCTGAAGTAAAAGAGTACCTATTGAAAAAAAAAAAAAAGAAAGAAAAAAAAACACCAACCCACACTACTTTTGATTAGAACAGTTTAATCCTAATCCCTTTTCTCTGATCTTGGCAGAGGATTTTTAGCAAGTAACTATATTTAAATAACTACCCAGAATTAATCCTTTTGGTTGCTCAAGGCATGAAGGGAAAGCAGTCAGAAACAAAGAATTCAGAAAAGTGTTGCAGCTGCTTCATAGAATTGACTATTTATAATTGAAAAGATTATTTTTTTTCATTTCTTTTCTTTTCTTGTGTGTGATGTGAGGGTAACCTTCAACTGCCTTACTTGTCCTTTCTTTTTCACAATAGCAAATATAGATAGAGAGACAGAGTACATCTAAAACATTTTCAGCATGAAGTTAAGTGATTCTGACAGTTTACAGTGTGCAGCATAATGCTGTATATAGAAAGAAGATTCTTTCCTCTCTAGATGTAGAGTTGATTTAATAAAATTGGAAAAAAAATTGTCTGATTTTTTGTCTCTACAGTAATTGGTTGAAAGTGCCAAGCTCATTCGTAGTTTGCAAAAATACAAATTGCATGTACTGAGAAGGAATTTTATGTGTATCTGTAGTCCCCTTGATTCTACCTTCCTCTCACAACACTCGGTGCTTTCCAGATTCAAAAAATACCATGACTAGCTTAATCTCAAGAACCCCATTCAAGGTGCAAGTAAATATTTTAGATACATTTTAAAGAGCCAAAAATGGAGGCAAAAAGTACAGAATACACATAAATATGTGTTACTATGAAATACTGTTATAATAAGTAACTACTCTTTAGTGCACGAGTGTCTATGCCTTGCCCAAAGACTAGGTCCTTATATTAGATTTTGAAAAGGCAGAGAGCTAGGAAGCTAGTCTCTGTCCTCAAGAACTCTCAAGCTGCACAATACATTTCAAAACATACAAAAATACAATACAAAATATACAAAATAGAAATAGGAGTTTGGGGAGTATGAAATATTTGGATACTACAGCTATAACATTGATCTCTGCTAATGGTATTCTGCATAAGCACTTGTAAGCAGAAGAGAGAAGCTGGGTTTTTAACAGAGATTACTTTTCCAAGACTGCTAAACAAAGTTGATCAAAGAGTGGGTAGAATTAATTCTGGCCAGGGATATCAAGGGCAATAAAAAAACCTTTTATATGTATATCAGTGATAAAAGGAAGACTAGGGAAAATGGACAATGTTTCCTTCTCAAGAAGGAAACAGAATATGTGGTAACCCAGGATATGGGGGAGGCTGAGGTACTCAATGGCTTTTTTTCCTCAATCTTCTCCAGCAAGTGCTCAAGCCCCACCACCCAAGTCATAGAAGGCAAAGGCAGGNGGACAATGTTTCCTTCTCAAGAAGGAAACAGAAGATGTGGTAACCCAGGATATGGGGGAGGCTGAGGTACTCAATGGCTTTTTTTCCTCAATCTTCTCCAGCAAGTGCTCAAGCCACACCACCCAAGTCATAGAAGGCAAAGGCAGGGACTGGGAGATTGAAGAACCACCCGCTGTAGGGGTGGATCGGGTTCGAGACCACCTAAGGAACCCGAATCTGCACAAGTCCATGGGATCTGATGAGATCATAGAATCATAGAATCACTCTGGCTGGAAAAGACCTTCAAGACAATCATCAACCATCAACCCAGGACTGCCAAGTCCATCACTGAACCATGATCCCAAGGGCCACATCCAAATCTTCTTTGAATACCTCCAGGGACGATGCCTCCACCACTTCCCTGGGCAGCCTGTTCCAATGCCCGACCACTCTTTTCATTAAAAATGTTTTCCTAATATCCAGCCTGAACTTCCCCTGGTGCAACTTGAGGCCATTCCCTCTTGTCCTATCACTCATCACTTAGGAGAAGAGACCGCTCACTCCCTTACTTCAACCTCCTTTCAGGTAGTTGTAGAGAGTGCTGAGGTCTCCCCTCAGCCTCCTCTTATCCAGACTAAAAAACCGCAGCTCCCTCAGTCACTGCTCATAAGACCTGTGCTCCAGTTCCGTCACCAGCTTAGCTGCCCTCTGGGCCCGTTCCAGTTTCTCAATTTCTATTTTGTAGTGAGGGGGCCGGAACAGAACACAGTGTTCCAAGTAGGGTCTCACCAGTGCCAAGTACAGGGGGACAATCGTCTCCCTAGTCCTGCNGTCCTGCTGGCCACACTGTTTCTGATACAGGCCAGGATACTGTGGCCTTCTTGGCTACCTGGGTACACTGCTGGCTCATGTTCAGCTGACTGTCCACCAGCATCCCCAGATCCTTTGCTTCCAGGTAGATTTTCAGCCACTATTCCCCAAGCCTGTGCCTTTGCATGGGGTTGTTGCGGCCCAGGTGCAGGACCCAGCACTTTGCCTTGTTGAAGCTCATATAATTGGCCTCAGCCCATCACTGCAGTCTGTCCAGATCTCTCTGTAGCACCTTACTAACCTCATGCAGATCAACACTCCCA
>VZRW01011532.1:0-18090 GCA_013398125.1 Aegotheles bennettii | reverse complement strand
GGGTTTTGGGGTTTTTTTTGAGTTACAGAACTTGAAGAAAGGGAGCTAGGTATGTCCTCGGGGACAAGGGAGCAGGACAGAGCCGGCAGATCTTTAAGGACGTTTTCCACCGAGCACAAGAGCTCTCCATCCCCAGGGGTAAGAAGTGGGGCAAGGAAGGCGAGACCAGCATGGCTGAGTCGAGACCTGGTGGCCAAACTAAGGGGCAAGAAGGACATGCACAGGCAGCGGAAGCGGGCACGGGTGTCCCAGGAGTACAAGGACACTGCCCGGCTGTGTAGGGATGGGGTCAGGAAGGCCAAGGCACAGATGGAGCTGAACCTGGCAAGGGACACAAAGAGTTGTAAGAAGAGCTTCTACAGGCGTGTCAGTCATTAAAGGAAGGTCAAAGAAAGAGCTCCCACCCTAACAAGCAAGATTGGCAAACTGGTAGCAATGGCTGAGGAGAAGGATGAGGTACTCAACTTTTTTGCTTCAGTCTTCACTGTCAACGTCTCTTTCCACACCTCTTGAGTGGACGGACCAAGGCAGGGACTGGGGAAGCAAAGTCCCTCCCACTGTAAGAGAAGATCAGGTTCGTGACCACCTGAGGAACCTGAATATACATAAGTCTATGGGGTCTGATGAGATGCATCCCAGAATCCTGAGGAAACCAGTGCCAAGCCACTCTCCACGATATTTGAAAAGTCATGACAGTCAAAGTCCCTGGTGACTNAAAGTCCCTGGTGACTGGGAAAAGGGAAACATTGCACCCATTTTTCAAAAGGGTAGAAAGGAGAACCCTGAGGACCACCAACCTGTCAGCCTCACCTCTGTGCCTGGGAAGGTCATGGAACAGATCCTCCTAGCAGCTATGCTAAGGCACATGGAGGACAGGGAGGTGATTGGAGACAACCAGCATGGCTTCACCAAGGGCAAGTCCTGTTTGAGCAACGTGGTGACCTTCTGTGATTGAACGGCTACATCAGTGGACAAGGGAAGAGCTACAAATGTCATCTAACTGGACTTCTGAAAGGCCTTTGACACGGTCCCCCCCATCGTCCTTCTCTCTAAATTGCAGAGGTATGGGTTGATAGGCAGACTGCTCGGTGGGTAAGGAATTGGTTGGATGGTCACATTCAGAGGGTAGTGGTCAACAGCAAAATATCCTGATGGAGACTGGTGACAAGTGGTGTCCCTCAGGGGTCTGTACTGGGACCAGTACTGTTTAGTATCTTCATCATGACACAGACAGTGGGATTTGAGGGCACCCTCAGCAAGTTTGCAAATGACACTGAGTGGTGCAGTTGACACGTCAGAGGGACAGGATGCTATCCAGAGGGACCTGGATGGCAGTGGGCCCATGTGAACCTCATGAAGTTCAACAAGGACACGTGCAAGGTCCTCTACCAGGGTTGGGGCAATCCTTGGTATCAATCCAGGCTGGGGGATGAAGGGATTGAGAGCAGCTCTGAGGGAAAGGACCTGGGGGTGCTGGTAGATGCTGCTCACGAGCCATCAGTGTGCGCTTGCAGCTCAGAAGGCCAACTGTATCCTGGGCCGCATCAAAAGAAGCGTGACCAGCAGGTCGAGGGCAGTGATTCTGCCCCTCTACTCTGCTCTGGTGAGACCCCACCTGGAGTACTGTGTCCAGTTCTGGAGTCCTCAGTACAGGAAAGACATGGACCTGTTGGAGCAGGTCCAGAGGAGGGCCACAAAAATGGTCAGAGATATGGAACACCTCTCTTTGAGGAAAGGCTGAGAGAGCTGGAGTTGTTGAGCCTGGAGAAGGCTCTGCAGGGACCTTATTGTGACCTTTCAATACTTAAAGGGGGCCTATAAGAAATATGTGGACAAACTTT
The DNA here is from genome assembly GCA_013398125.1 of Aegotheles bennettii. Taxonomy (NCBI): domain Eukaryota; kingdom Metazoa; phylum Chordata; class Aves; order Caprimulgiformes; family Aegothelidae; genus Aegotheles; species Aegotheles bennettii. Next base: position 16,249 of record VZRW01011532.1, on the reverse strand, counting down.
TTAGCAGGGCCTGTAGTGATAGGGCAAGGGGTGATGGTTTTAGACAGGGTAGATTTAGACTTGGGTTTTAGTAAGAAATTTTTTACAAGGAGGGTGGTGAAACACTAGAACAGGTTGCCCAGAGAGGTGGTAGAAGCCCCATCCCTGGAAATACCTAGGGTCAGGAGAACAGCACTCAGAGCACCCTGTTTGAGTTAAAGATGTCCCTGCTTATAGCAGGGGGATTGGACTAGATGACCTTTAAAGGTCCCTTTCAACCCAAACTATTTAACTCCTGCTGAATACTTCTAAAAAATGTTGCATTTCTACACTTTCTTTCATCGCTGTTTGTCATTTTGGTTCAGACACTAAAATGTGATTGTTTTCCTGAGAAAGAAAAATGAAGGTGGGGCTTGTGGGAACCATTAGGAGTTACCTGTTAGCGGTAGGTCATGAAAGATCAAGATTTACACAATTACAAACATCGTTTAAAAACCCCCAGCTGTACACCTACGGCATCCCGTGGAGACTGGTGACAGGCAGGAGTTTGATCAATGCTCTGAAGAGCAGGAGTTCAGATCCCAGGGATGTTCCTGGTTCCTCATTCCCACGCTATCACTCCTGGTCAGTTTTTCAAACGGTTCTCTTGGGGCATATGGTCAGCAAACCACCCCCACAGGCCCATCAAAAATTGGTGGCATCAGCCAAGGTGGAGATCAAGTTTTTGTCTTCTTTGATGTGTAACCAATACACCAGGAGCAGGGGAATGTGCTCACATACATGTGCTCTTATTTTAAAATCTGAAAACTCACGATGGTTTTAAGTGCTGGGTTGTTTAGGATCAAAATCAGTATGTGATTAAGACAGAGCTGACAAAACCCCTCCAAGAGGTAATTAATTTTTTATTAATAACCATCCAAACAATACAGACAGAAGAAAACATTCTGCATAGTACACAAATGTTTGGACAAACACACTAGAAAAGAAGCAGAAAAAGAAAACTAACACATAGGTAAGGAAGCAGAGACACACAGAGGATTGCACAGTTAGGCATTTGGTATCACCAGACATTGTGTATGCGAGGTGACACTACAGGAATGGATTGTGCCACCTCTTTTATCGCAACTGATATAAAATTTATTCTCAGAAAATTAAACCTTTCCTATCTTATTTTTTAAAAAACAAACCCAAAACTGTCAAATTAACTGAGAGACATTTTCTTTGCTGGTTTGAAGAGGCATACATCTTAAAAACAGGGTATTGCTTTGCTTTTATACTTAAATATATTTATTACCAACAATATATTCACTTTTATGTAAGAAACAGATATAATTCTCTCCAGGTAAGTAGAAAACTATTTACAATTTAACTCAACTACAAGCTACCTGACCTGCAACTAACAATTCATATTAAAATGCTATACTCCAGTATCCAGAAGATTGTCATCATTACAAGCAAGGCTAAACTTTACCTTGGGAAGTTACAGTAGTAAATCTTGCTTTGTTTCAAGTTAGGTTTTTCTGACAGGCAAAAATAGGCCATTGCAAAAGCTCTTGTGTTTGTGGAAAGTGTTTCTCCCACATACTTTGAGGTTGTTAATTCTATAAAAGCCACCTGAGGTGCTATCATGTAATTAATAAAAATATTGGCTCTGAACTGCATTAAGAGGTTTCTACAGGATTTACTTTTCATATACCAAAATGAGATTAACTTAAAACCAAACCATAAATCATATGAAATGGACTACACAGCACCACAGATCACTTCAGAAAAATGTATTCCCACAAGCTGGAAAACAATGATCAAAGTTTATCAAGCTTTGGATTGTTTTCCTTTAAAGAGGTACTGAAGTTATCTGGGAGACGTTCAGATCTGCAGCGTTCCAAAGGCAATCATAGCAGCATATCACATAAAAATATGTAGAGGGAGGACAGAAACATCAACTGAAAGCAGTTAAAGGACTTTATCTGAACTTTCTAAATAAATTTTAAGCTATATCTGTTTAATATATCTATAAATATGTATGTAGAACTAATCTGAACTTTCTAAATAAATTTTAAGCTATATCTAATATATGTATAAATATGTATGTAGAACTAATCCTTATTGAATTATGCAGATAACGGCATGCAATGAAAAGAAAACATTGGAGAGGAGAGTCAAGTATGGTGAAATCAAGTATCACTGAGCAGAACCAAAGGCTCCAATTTCTTGCTTCATTTCCTGGTAAGAAAAAAAAGATGAAGTAGCAGTCAGCATGAATGAAAGCTTAAGAACCCCGTTCATTTCTTCATAAAAAGAATAATTAATCTGTACGTGCACACAAGTGTTAGTAATGTTTAGCAACGACATGTACTACCACCATCACAACGTCTCTCCTTTTGCATCCAACATAGAGTAGGCCAGAGAGACTGTGTGGATCTGTATCAACAGTGGCTTCGACAGTCCAAAAAAGGAGACAGGTCCTGAAACGCCACAAGTAAAAGCTGAAAATATTATTTTCTACACCCTGAATCATTACTTGTTAAAGTCTCTCTCTTCATGCAGTAGAGCTTGCTCCTGACCAACTTGGACAGTCATTCTGAAGAGATTATTTTTTTTTTGTTACAGCTAAAGGTAGAAGTAGAAAACAAAGAAATCGAGTCCCTTTTAATGTAAGCATTGAAAGTTAAGTCACAAAAGCTCACAAGCCCTGAGAGAACATCAATAAATCCCTTCTCATGCCAAAACATGTCACTATACTGGAGGAGAGAAGGGCGCCTTTTTCAGGAACAGCCTCCCTGGATCCAGGTCATCCTCACTGTTGCACCATCAGAACGGAGCATCTGTTTGAACTCTTTATCAGATGTAAAAGAAGAGATTGAGATGACCAGGCGCAAAGAGAAGAGGCTTACTCTTTTTTTAAGGCAGACTAAGAGGCATAAAAATGTTATCTGTTCTCAGGCATGAGCATCTCAAAGGCAATTGGATTCAAGGATCTTCAGTCTGCAGACTGAATATCCAGCCTATCGAAATTGACTCAATACTGGGAATGCCTGACTGGGACCATGGGTGCCTCTGAAAGGTTTGTGCTGAGTTCCTACAACTCAGAAATCCTCTCTTAAAAGGAAGAGATCAGAGAATTTGACTCATTAGCATTTAACTGGCATAGGCAGAAATCTCCCTCTATGTCAAATTAAAGACACTTGAGCCATGCTGGTTACAAAGGAGATTACGGTGAGCCTAGAGAAAAGTCTTGCACTCCTGTTGTGTGTCGTGCTTAATTTCTTTTCAAGAATGGAATGACTACTATACAAAGTCTCCCCATGTCTGACTGCCTGGAAGAGGAAAGAGGAAGCGACAGACTGAGCAAAGCACCCTCCTTTCTTGGCCCCCCACCCCCCATGAAGGTTCTGGAGAAGGTCTACTGACAGACCGAGGTGAACTGCTTCGAGAGGCTCTGTGCACAGACCCATTGTCTTCAAGTTCAAGCCTTTTCCTGCTGAAACTGCCAACAATTATGCCAAATACAACAATGGTTTTGCAATATGGATAAATGTCTTCCAGACTGAACTGAGAAAGTCTTGAAACATGGGGAACTAAGCAGTAGAGAGTAGTGCTAAATAAGCATGGTGTCCAGAGTGGACACATGCACACGCCTAACACACACATGTGTAACAGTGATGGAAAGTGCTAGATGACAAAAATTTACCTCCAGTAATTTGGTTTTGTCATAATCTTCCCGATGCTTGTAAATACACTGACTGAGAACAGCATACAGCTTTTCCAAGCGAAATACATTGAAGTTCTCAGTTCTCTTGGTGACAAAATGCAACAGTTGCTGCAGAAGAAAAAAAAAGAAACTACAAGTTTAGAATCGCACAAGATCCTTTGCATGGGCTCCTTAGGTTTTCAGAAACTAAACAATAACAACACAAGTGACAGCATACTGATCTTGTTAAGTAAAATATGAGTGACACTTCAGAGAACAGATTAATTATCTCAGAAGATTTAACTGGAGAAAATGAGTTAATTTTTCATACTTCGGAGAAAAGGAAGGCTTAAGTTTCAGACAATATTTTATTACTAATCAATCTATCCCATCAAGGATCATAATTGCCAGTCAACTGCTTCCAGAACAGCACGGAATGTCACGATGCACAGTTGCCACAGAAAAGATGCTGTTGCATTCATTAGAGAAATTGTTGCTGTGATGCAGGGCACCGTAAAATGGATCTTTGGAAGCCAGGCTACAGATCTTCTAGATACAGCTGTGCTAGCTGGCAATGGAAGCATCCTTAGGTCCTCACCTTTACTCATTAGCTGAAGCATTTAGTACACCAAAAGCCAGATCAGCAGTCTACACCAGGTATGGAAACACAACAGTTGTAGTCCATTACCAGTTGAGTTCGTTCACAAGCTAGATATCCTTCTCATAAATTGTCTTATAGAATCATCGAGGTTGGGAGAGACCTTCAAGATCATCCAGTCCAACCACCTACCTACATCACTACTAACTGGCATTGGTTAGCTTAATTTACAACTGTACATGTAGCCAGAAAATGTCCTCTTTTGCTATTAACAAAATTGAAATTAGACTTACTTTGAGCTCGTAGTGATCCACAATCACCGGCTGTGTGAGAATTTCAGTTGCTTTCTCAACAGACACCACCGTTGCACAAGTCATATGGTATCCCCACGCATCTGGAATGACACAGATTTCTTAAGTCAGAATTTCTGTTCATCTAGAATACAGTTTCAGTGAGGTATCCTGTCCCTGGAATAGAGTCAAGGGAGGTAACTGTCGTGCTCTACTACACACTGGTGCAGCCTCACCTCAAGTACTGTGTGCAGTTTTGGGCTCCGCAGTTCAAAAAGGGCATCAAACTGCTGGAGCAAGTCCAGAGGAGGGCCACGAGGATGGTGAAGGGTCTAAAGGGATGAGTTATGAGGAGCAGCTGAGGTCACTTGGATTATTCAGCCTGGAGAAGAGGAGGCTGAGGGGTGACCTCATTGCAGTCTATGACTTCCTTACGAGGGGAAGAGAAGGGGCAGGTACCGATCTCTTCACTCCTGGGACCAATGACAGGACTTGGGATAACAGCAGGAAGCTGAATCAGGGGAGGTTTAGGTTAGATATCAGGAAAAGGTTTTTTTATCCAGAGGGTGGTGAAGCACTGGAACAGGCTCCCCAGGGCAGTGGTCACAGCACCAAGCCTGACTGAGTTCAAGAAGCGTTTGGATGATGCTCTCAGGCACATGGTGTGACTCTTGGGGTGCCCTGCACAGAGGGACAGGGGTTGGACTCAATGATCCTGGAGGGTCCCTTCCAACTCTGCATGTCCTATGATTCTATGACACATCTTACATTGCAAACACTAGGACATAAGTCTTCTATTCCACAGATGACTCTGGGTCCACACCACTTGCAGTACGGCTTTTTAACTTACGCTGCTCATTACTGGGAAGATACTCATACAACAAAAGAAAGGCAACGATTGTTTTGCAATTAGGTACCATTTGAAAAACAAACTTCAGAATCAAAAATCCAGCAGCTGCAGAAAAACAGGAGTATGGCTAGCATAACTAGAGGGGCAGCATCATTATGCAAGAAACACCATGTGCCGATTTTGAAGAGATAAAACAAAAATAAGAGAATGGAATTAAAGAAGGCTAAATCCTAATAAATAGTGTAATCCTCCTCAGGAAGAAAAAGAAGCTACATGACCTGTTTGACCTTTCACTTACCACTTGAATCTCCGTCTTGAGAACTTTCTGCTTCCAGCATTTCACTCTGATTTCCTAGGTCCGAATGTTCAGTAAGCATGACACTCTTCTTTAAAGAAGCAGATTTAACCAGGAGGAGAAATACCTCACTTTCTTCCTCAGGCTTATTTTCATTCCCATTTTTCTGTCGTTCTTGAAGTATGTTTTCATTTTCTTCCATAGGAGAATCCCGACCGGACTCAACTTCAGTGTGATCCATATTAGAAACATGTTTTCCTGTATACTCTTCATCACTCTCCTCTTCGTTTTGGTCTTCTGGAACTTTATTCTCTTTATTAAACTGAAACTTCTTCCTTTTTGCTGCAATTCTTGAAGACCCTTTGTTCTTTTTGCGTTTTCTTTTTGACATATCTACAAAGAGAGATCAGAAAAAGGAATCCTAAACATTACCAAAACAGTTCTGCCTTCAAATTCCAGCATCCTTATCTTACTTGACTTATACAGAAAATGATCAAAGGAGCTCAAATACCATTGTCTGGCTCCCTACACATGTCTAGAGAAAGACTTGCAAGTTAACAAGGTCAATTTGCTATTAGATTTTAAAAAGCCAGCTACAGAATTTCATTCACAAACCCATCAGCTTCAAGATTTTACGAGCAGAATATTCTTGCTTTAGGTAGGAAGGATGACTGCAAAGCAAGGTTACTAGGTGAAGTTGCTTACTGTCTTATTACATGAACTAATACAGATGAACAACAGAAAAGAGACAAGCCCTTCTTCAAGTCTTTTCTAGAGCTGTAAACTTCTAAAGCTACGCACATGCTGGGCGGAATCAGAGACAATTTTAGGGGAACATTTGCTGGAGAAAAAATTGTAAAGACTTACACCTCATATGCTTTCTGATTCAGTTAACCTCGTGTAAAACAAACTTGGCATTTTTGCCTCCCAGAAGAACCCACCATTCTTTGTATTCACGGAGTACTGCACAAAGCATATGGGTGAAGTCAACGCTAAAATTCCCAGTCACACCAGCGAGACCAGGAAACCTCATACCATGTCATGCGTTTTAACTGAAAGAGGCCCAAGTCCCTTTGTTCTTTCATGCCCTTTTCACAGGAGAAGTGAGGAAATACTGATCTTTCCTTTACACATCTATTATTACTGCTCCCCTATTTTTTTACCCTTTCCCCCTTCAACTGGAGATCACAGTAAGAGGTGGCATAGATTTTAGCATTTGAGGGCAGGGAAAGGAAAAATACTGTTTCATGTAACTAAAAGCTAGTTTAGTATTCAGAAACTGCCATGCACAACATTTTTGACTTCAAGAGGCAGCAATTTAGGAGATGTTAAATGTCAGTTGGGCCATCAAGGCCAGTGTCTTACAATGTAAACCAACCACTGTACTTGAACTTCATAACCATACTGAATGAATGATCTCTGGATTTATCTCACATTTTGAAACAAATTAAAAGATGCAATGCCTCTGGCATGAAGAACAAGGCATCACAGAAACCTGTTACAGCACAAGAACAGAGGAGGTATCAGTGATCTTAGCACTTTCTCCAAGAAATGCTAAATGAACTGCAACTTGCCGTGAGGCCGTGGTGTACTGGAATCTACAGGCACTGCTGGCATCTTCACTATTTCATTACACTTTGGGTCTGCTTTCTTACAGTCAGATGCAGAGTTCTGCTTTGGCATTACACGGTAGTAAGATGGAGCATACTTTGAAGAGGTACAACCTTGAATAAAGAACAGAGAGCAAAGAATTGGGTCTTGCATTGCTGATTACGAGTACTGAGACAAGTCTTAAGATCCTTAGCACCAAAAAAGATACCTCTTTTCTTACGAGATTCTTGAATTTCTTTACAGCGGTGTTCAAAATCTTCATCCATTTCTTCCCTCACGATGGCATATGCAGTATCTCTCAAAGAACAAGCTCTGTGCCTAATGAGACGATCTGAAATTTCACAGTCAGAACTGAGTATTTTCTACCACCCAATGAAATCCTTTATTTTGATTCCTTAGAAAGATTTTGCTCTTTTCATAGGTAGGTTCTGAAAGGTTATCTCGGTGAATGTTTTCAGCACAACAACATACAAGTTAATTATTAGAGCAAAAACACTAGTTACTGATCAATGCTTCTGTCACAGTTTCATGCCCAAGTAGTTTAATGCTACATTTACAACCTGGCAAGAAATGCTCTCTGTGGATGTTTAAAACAATCTAATCCCAAGTCTACTGTGCACAGACAACATTTATCAAATTGTAAATTTCTCCAAATTCGGGATAAAAACACCTCCTCACCTCCAGGGTCTTTATCTGGGTTGTACTCTAAAGCATTGCTACAGATCAGATCGATGTCTTTTAGAAAATCTCGTGCGGTTAGGTACTGGTGCAAGTCAATCTTGGAGAGGACTGCTGAAAGGTCCATGGGCTGTTTAATAACTGTGTCATAATCGGGTACCTACAAAACAGACGTGCTCAGAGATTTAACACAGTATCTACCAGAATTAATTATTTTAACAAAGTCAAATAAAGGACTTCTTAAAACCCCCAAATATTTAGGACACATCCAAAGATGCAGAAGTTCACCAGTTAGTTTCTTGAAAATAGAAAGGCTATTTCAACTGGCATTGAAGATGCAGACCAGAAGAGGGGAAAAAAAGAAGCAGGGAGGTCAGAAGCATGTGTAGGGCAGAGAAGGGAAGAGATACCCGGAGTGGGATTCATTTCACTTCAGAAAATCACAGCAAAGAAATCTTTTTCAGTAAAGTCACCCAAGATTCTCTTTGTTGTTGGCAGCATGGAAAAGGCTGCAGGAATTGCACCTTTGAAGTATCTGTTCTAGGCATCTATTTTAGAAGGAGATAACTGGACCCAGAGGTGCTGGTTTCTTTACTCAGACCATAAAAGGAGCCTAATGACTAGTTTAGATGAGGACATCTATGTTTGTTTAGATTATCCACACCTCAAACTAGAAGACAAGGGAAAGACAGGTCAGTGGATGCTTAGGGGAACAGGACTTTGCTGAAACACAAAGCTATATTAAAACTACAGCTGACTTTGAACTATATGCTCCTGGCTTAGACTTACTCAGTAAATTAAATGAGAAAGAGAGACATAAGTGTACAGGAAGAAGAAGAAACTGCACAGCCCCTATGATTGATCACATACTGAGAAGCCCCAGACAAAACAGAATAGTATCTTAAAATTTATTTTAAAAACTGCTGCTTCTACTCCTCACAGAAACAGTCAAAGAGCGTTAGACTTTTTAGAAACAGCCCTCTAGATACGTTGGTAATTACAGAGATCTCTGTGCTTCCCAGTGCTGTAACACGCTTACATGTCAAAGCCTTTTCATGAGCAAACTGTGTCTGTGTTTGGTCTAACTGGCAGTTGGACTAGATGGTCATTGTAGGTCCCTTCCAACTGAAATATTCTAAAGACATTTTAGAAGGAACCCTGGGCTTTCAGTAAATACTCATATAACAGACATTTGAGAGCCTCAAGGAGTCAGCAACAGTAAAAGCAAAATTCACTTCCTGCTTCTGGAAAAATCAGAATAGTATGGTCCTAAAAACAAAGGTAAACCTTCATGTAAAGAGCACACAAACAGGGAGAAATAAATACACAGAGAAATCGTGAATATGCACAGATAAAATGGTATTAGAGATCAACATTCATTTACCTCCTCTGGGTTAACAGGCTTTGTAAATGCTCTGAAACGTTTGTCAACGGCGAGTCGATGAGTCACATCCCTTAAGAAAATCCTCAGTTCACGCAATGTATCCTCCTCCTGCTCCTCCAGCTGTCTTTCTTCTTCCTCTGTCAGCTGTTGAGGCTTAGGCGGTGGTGCTACAGGCAGCACTTCCAGTGGCTGCCAAGCTTAAATGAATCACAAACTTCTGGTCAATTTATGGTACTCACATACAAGCACGTGAAAAATTATTGATAGAAAATTACCACCAAAGCAAACACTGCATAGCTATTAACTTACAGTTAGAGAAGTTTTGTATGTAGAATATCCTCACCTGTGTTGTTTTTTGATGCAGGAGGTTTAGCAGCTTGATTTAAAAGTAAGTCCTCAAAAAAATGTTTTCTTTCCTCCTCATTAGGCAACTGGATTTTGAAAACTTCTTCATAATCACTATCAAACAATTCTTTTATCTAAACATGAGGAGAAAAGATATTTAGATATAAGGCCACACAAATTCATATTCTATCCAAAAAAGATTTCTAAATTAAACTGAATAATCATCTGGATAAGACAAACTGTGAGAAGCGATCTTCTTGTCCTTGAAAGGGTAGATTTTCCTAGTTTATGGCAAATTAAAATATCTTCTCTAAGGAACACTTCTGGAGTTAAAGCTCAATGAAGGGAGCAGATGATACACTGATAAAGTCGTGATATTCACCGTCCCCAAGACTGCTTATTTTGTGTTTACCTGCCTTGCTGTCCTTTAGGTTGAAACTTTATGGTGGCTATAGAGGGAATAGGCAGGGTTTGGGAGACAGGGCGGGCTTTTCGGTAAGGTGTTTTAAATTAATTTAAATGAGGTGTCTGAAGTTGCATACTTCCAAGTTTTCTTCTATTTTTCAGTCTTCACTACCAAAAGGTATGGCAGCAATTTCAATATTTATTTTAGAAGGAAATTATTAACAGCATTTTATGATAAACACATCTAGGTAACACCCTAACCCCAGAAACTGAGACAAAATAATCAGAGCAGCATATTCACATTTTGAACACCTTCCTTTAATGCACGCTCTCAGGTGTCTGGAAAGCTAAGCATGTACTCTTACTGAACTTGGTTAAGGAATACAACTAAGAATTGATTTCCAACTTACTTAAACAGAAGTTGGAACTTAACTTTCTAATTTCAAAAGCTTTCACCTACATGAAGAAATTGAAACATTCAGTGAAGAATTTAAATTTGAAATTACGTTCCATCAGTAACAGTGTGACCACCATGCTTTTCCAGTAACAATGTCTTCTGTACAAAGACCTTCTCTCCATTTGCATTTCAAGCACCGTATATTCTTGACTAAGCACATACTTAGCCATCACTGAAGTCACTGGAATTATTGTCAAAGTGAGTTTATACACCCGGCTAATAGGCATGAGTGTGTGAGAAGGGGGAAAAAGTTGGATCCAAGTCAATCTCTTTACTCAGAAGATACTTCAGACAAATGCTTTCAGCATTGTTTTGTCTCAGCAAATTTTAAGAGACCTGGTTAGGGTGCCTAAGCAGTATCAGTATGAATGTGCTGAAGAGTGCACAGTACTCCAACGCATAAAGGATTTATGAATTAACGAGAAAATTAATAAAAAAATGTAAGAAAAGTATCGACAGAAATACCTCTTCTGGGAGACCTGTGTAACACACATCAGATGTTGCAAGCAGCAAAACTGGAGCAAATGTTGAAATGTTCTGCAGTAGCATTGTAAAAGTAGCTTTCACTGTAGTTCCAGCAGCCTCCCACCACAAATGGATATGTGGGATATAAATTATACTTGGTGCTGTTCTTTGAGCCTCTTGCATCAGCTGGAAAAATGACAGCTTGGATAAGAAAACTAAACCATGGAGAACAGGCTAATAAATAACTATGTACATATCAGTCAAACTGTCTTATGACATAGTAGTACATGAAGCCAAAATAGCCAAAGAAACCAACAAAAGAACAACTCCTTAAAGATGAGGTACAATTTTCACTTTGACTCAAATACAGATGTTGCTACGTAGACAGAAACAGACCTGAATCTCTGCCTGATTTCAAAACTACTGAGGTGCAGTACAACTCCTAAAGAGCCTCAAAACTCAGCCAGTGTGGTGGTGTGCCTGAAAAAAACAGACTAACCCTTCAGCAAGATGTGTTAAGTCTGGGTAAATCCCTACACAACTGCAACTACACTGTTTTCAGTTCAGAGCAGGCACATATCCCAGTCAGTCGGAGCAGTCTGAACAAAGAAAGATCTAAGTGAAAAGATGAGGGCTGGCACTGTAGAAGTCTGGTTACAATGAGCTTACGGGTCAGGATTAATAAGAGGGCAAGGGACACTATAGTAGGTGTCTGCTATAGGCCACCCAACCAGGATCTCTGAGCAGACGAGGCCCTTTACAAACAGATAGGAGTAGCCTCATGTTCACAAAGCCTAGTCCTCATGGGGACTTCAACCACCCCGATATCTGCCTGAAAAAGGGGAAACATAACCCCCAGTTTTAAAAAGGAAGAAAGAAGACCCGGGGAACTACAGGCCAGTCAGTCTCACAGTCTCTGTGCCTGGTAAGGTCATGGAGCAGACCCTCCTAGAAACTATGCTCAGGCACATGGAAAATAAGGAGGTGATTGGTGACAGCCAAAATGGCTTCACAAAGGGCAAATGAGCCGGCAGTGTGCACTGGCAGCCTGGAAAGCCAGCAGTATCCTGGGCTGCATCAAAAGAAGCGTGACCAGTGGGTGATTCTCCCCCTCCCACCAGTGTACAAACCCGTGTTCCTTGAATTTTAATGCTTTTACTGCATATACTGCAGCAGTAGGAGCTGTACATGCGTATGTAAAGAACATAAACACCTCTCTTCTCCCAAACCTTGATTGCATTACAAATAGAATAAAAAAGAAGGCTACAAAAAGTGAATGACACGCAGCCAGGCTGATGCAGAGCCATCTACTGGGAGCACAGATCCTTAAGAAGGGATGGAAACAACTTTCTGGATCCCACAGAGAGCAGCAGGATTTCTTGCCATACAGAGGGGTTTATTAGCAGCACCTCCCATCTTCCTGAGCTGCTGTTAAATTGGAATGAAAAATATGGCCATGTATAAAACGTTCTTATTTGGTATCATTCCACCTAGAAGAAAAGTGGATTTTCAGACACAAGTCAGTGTAACAGCACATTCAAACCAGGCCACCTCCATTAACAATGAATTTTGCTTACTTGATGAGCTTATATACAGTTCATGTATCCTATGAGATTAAAGAGAAAGAAGAGACCTGTGCACATGTTTCCTCCGGTGTTGTGGCGCTAACAAACAGAACGGACGTGTCCAGCGTATAAACAGGGAACTTTTCCAGGGCGTGTATTACTGCAGGTGCCAAATGTGAAGCTTGCCCATATCCTGGATTTCCAACCAGCAAGAACCGTGGCCTGCAAGATGTTGGCTGGTAATAAGCGTTTCTAGAACGATCAGAAGAAAACAAGTTTTAAAATGAATTGATGAATAGACATACATATGTTAAAAGTTTTTTTCCTATACACTGTATTTTTTTTGTAAATACCCTCAACATGCCAGCAAATAATAAGCTCGTCTGTGATCGGGAAGACTCAAAGCCTGTTTTCTTATAAGCTTGTATGATACCTCCCCCTAAGAAATCCTGCAGGCCCCTGGCATGTCTGCTAGTTACTTGGATGGGTTAAGTACCAGCTCCTAAATCACACAGGGGGACTGTCCAGCTAAATACGAACACAACAACTGGACAGCAACCCAATATGGGGGTGAACAAAACGCCCCCTCTCTCTCAGCACATACCAATCTGGATGTCTTCACTGCCTGTACACACCAATTTCCAATAGGTCTTGCGTTTAAGGAACTGTGAGATCTCCACACAAGTCAAGTTTAGCTGCAATTTGGCCAGAGTTAGTGGAGATGTTGGGAAGGAACGAGCAAAACAGCATTTCAGGGAACAAAATTACCATGGACACTGAACACATTGGCTGTACCTGAAGAAGTACACAGTTGGATGGGTTAAATTACAGCAGTACACTAAATACGTGTAAGATATATATTTTTGTACATTTGTGAAGGTCACTTTTTTATCCACCACAATACTGTTGTACCTTTACCAACTGATGTTCGAGACCCTACAGACCTAACCAAGCTCAGCAGGTCAGAAGAGTTTCTCGACAGCACAGCAATAGAAATTGAGAAAAAGAACTGACCCAGCAGTCAACAACAACAATCTGGTTTTTTAACTGTTGGCTTATACAACTTGCACATTAGAATGTCACCAAACTAACATAAACTTAGTAGGTTAAAGGTACAAAATGCAGACATGGCTTAAGTTTTCCTCACAGTGTTTTAACAAATCGTTTCTCAATTTTGTTTATGCTACATAATTCACTACTGGTTAAAAAACCTTGGAAGGTAGAAAGGCAAAAGATGGCTACACAAACCCATAGAGGTTTTTTGGTTAAAAGGACAAACAGCATATTTCTCTTAAGTCTTGAGACTTTCAAGGAATACAAGGAATCCACATGTTCTAATAGTCTGTGGACCACTTTAACTTCAGAAAAGAGAGCTGGGCCATTCAGCCCACTGGGTTATGGCAGTGCACTCCACTAGAACATTCGTACCCAGCTGGATCTTCACGCTTACTTCTTACAAATACTGATCACCCCACACATACACTTTTCTCCTTCATCTACCACCCCTCATGCCAAAATTCATGCCATCTTAAAAATGTGAGCGTAAGGGGATGAACACTCACCTGCTAAAATTGAGGAATTTTTCCTTTTGTCTACCGGGCATTTTATGCACTGGCTTATCGTCAAAGATCGATGGTGATTCATTATCACTGTAAATCCCATCACTTCTTAAAATATGACTTGAACTGTCTGAAAGACAAGAGAGGCTTGTTACCTTTCCTGAACAGTCCATATCTCACTCTTGCATTAATACAACTTCTAAATCAGTGCTGGAAACCCCTTATCTTGTATTTCTTCAGTTGAGGGCACACACTGAATGCTATTTTCTGAAGAGTTCATCCTACCACAGACCTAAGTCTCTACAAAGATGACCATTTAGAATCCAGAATAAAAAACTATGCCTGATATTCCTGAAATAAAGGCATGCAGATACATGTTATAAAATTCTACTGTCATTATGGCTGAGAGGTTTGTCTGTGCTGATTGCACGAATCAGAAGATTTTGCTCTGGCAGGATTTAAAAGAAGTGGATGTTATTGTTATACCTTGCTGTTGGTCCTTTAGTGCAAGCTCCACGTGGGGAAATACTCTTTGCAATGCTTGTAATATTCTTGCTAGTGTATTTTCAAGCAGTGGCTTTGAAACAGCAGAGAGCGCTTGCCCCGGTGAAGCCACAGCCCTCTGTGAAGCTGGAACAATCTTCTGCATAGCCACAACAAAATCCTTTGCTGTTATTTTAATAGAAGTGGTATCCAGCTGCAGTTTCTCACTACTTTGGTATATCTGAGGATAGCGGCGGCGCAAAGCAGAGAGGGCAGCTTCAGTGCATAAGGATTTAATATCAGCACCACAGTATCCTGATAAACAAAACAAGAATCAAATGTTATGTCAGTCCCAGGCAACACAAAAGTCAAGGCCAAAGTTTCCAACGTGCAGCACTGAACCACTTTGCACACAGCCTAAAATTAACAGGTGAAGAGAGAATTTAGAGTTGCTGCACTGCAGAGAAGTTTTGTTAGGTGGCTCGCAGCCTGACATCCTGTGCTTATGAAGCAGCCTCCTCATCAAAACTTTGCTCCCAAGCAAGATGCCCAAACCTCATTCCATGTTCTGAGAGACAAAAAGAAAATTAAAAGAAAAGAAGCATCTGACTTTGACTGCTCCCAAGGCATGCCAGCTGCCTCACTGCCTTGCTCTGCAGCAAGGCGCAGGAGCTCGAGCACTGCCTGGTACAAGTTCAGATGCCTTAGGACTCAGTCACAGGCAGTAACTCCCTCTATTTTCCAACTTACCAACACATTTTTCTGCTAGCTCTTCAAGAAAAGTGTCCAATGGCTTAGGGGTCCAGTCTCGCGTGTGAATCCTGAAAATGTCTTTTCTAGCCTGGAAACAAAATGGTTGTGTTTTAGTCTTCTCATAAAAAAAAAAATCAACACAAAACCACATCACAAACCCCAATACTTTTCTTATCTGATAAACTTGTAAGTATTTTAAAGTTCAGTTGATATGCTCCCTGCTTTTTCAAGCAGGAAATGTAATAATTTTCAACTTGTTACATTTAACTCTTTCTAGGGACCTGCAGGGAAATCAAAGGCTCTTTGCAAAGGCTCTGACCTCTTTATTTGGCAAGCTGAAAAGGAACTCTCGATCAAAGCGTCCGGGTCTTCGTAAAGCAGGATCTACAGAATCCAGTCTGTTAGTGGCTCCAATTACCACAACCTCTCCTCTGCTGTCTAAGCCATCCATAAGTGCCAGAAGTGTTGAGACAATAGAGCTAACAGGAAAAAAAACAAATTTCATTCACTGGTTTAGTAAATTTTGCTACATTTTACACCATCTTCTGCAATGATCTTCTGAACCATCTTCTTCCCTCCGTCCACTTGTAGGTGATGATGTGGGATGGGATAGGATCCAGTCCATAAACACCTGGCTCTGAAGCTGGTGCTGCAGGCAGGGCTTTGGGTTCTTTGGTTTTACAAGACACCAGGCCTGATGGCAAAACGTGGCAAAGGCCAAACTACCAGGGGGAAAAGGGTTCTGGGGCAAGAGTTAACAACGCTCATTCATAGGGGTTTAAACTAGATTTGAAGGGGAAGGGTGTTGTAGCTGGGTATGCACCATCGGGGCAGTGTTTTA
>VZRW01011529.1:0-61853 GCA_013398125.1 Aegotheles bennettii | reverse complement strand
GTGATTCTGTGATTTTGTAATAGATCTTAGTTCATTTTCACATAGAACCTCATTAAGGCAAAATGTTCTGTACAAATTAGCCTTTCCAAATAGAACTACTGGCAACTCTTAATGAGGTCTCTTGGAATCAATACTGTCTGGAGACCACAGGATTGAAAGTGGCCCTGCTGAGAAGGACTTGTGGGTACTGGTAGACCTAAGGCTGGCCATGAGCCGGCACTGTGCCCTCGTAGCCCAAAAGGCCAACCGCATCCTGGGCTGTATCAAAAGAACTGTGACCAGCAGGGCGAGGGAGGTGATTCTGCCACCCTGATCTGCTTTGGTCAGACCCCTCCTGCAGTACTGTGTCCAGCTCTGGAGGCCTCAGCATAGGAAGGACATGGACCTGTTGGAACGAGTCCAGATAAGGGCCACAAAAGTGATCAGAGGCCTGCAACAGCTGTCCCACTAGGAATGGCTGAGAGAGTTGGGGCTGTTCAACCTGGAGAAGAGAAGGCTCTGAGGAGACCTCATTGCTGCATTTCAATGAGAGTCTGTTGTGATAGGACAAGGGGTAATGGTCTTAAACTGAAGGAGGGGAGATTTAGTTTGGATATAAGGTAGAAGTTTTTCATCATAAGGGTGGTAAAACACTGGAACAGGTTGCCCAGAGAGGTGGTGGATTCCCTGCCCCTGGAGACGTTCAAGGCCACATTGGATGGGGCCTTGAGCAACGTGGTCTAGTGGGGGATGTCCCTGCTCATGGCTTGGGTATTGGACTAGATGACCTTTAAGGTCCATTTCAACTCAAGCAATTCTGTGAGTCTTTGATCTATGAAAAGATATCAGAAGCTGTCCCCATGTTTGACAAAGCCAGTTCCAGCTGGCTCCAAGATGGACCCACCACTGGCCAAAGATGAGTGAATCTGTAAAGTTCAGTAGCACTTCTCTGATAACATATTTACAGAAGGGTAAGAACTGCTGCACAACAACAGGTGGGAGAGAGGAGTGAGAATATGTGAAAGAAACAACCATGCAGGCACCAAGGCCAGTGATGAAGACAGAGGAGGAGGTTGTCCAGACACCAGAGCAGAGAAGGCTGTGGTAATGCAGGTTGTCTTCCCATAGCCTCTGGTGGTCCCCACACAGTAGTGATTATCAGGTAGACTGTATCAGAGTGTGTTCACCAAAGTAGTTATGTAGAATAACAGGATAGCTGAGGTTGGAGGGTGCTTCTGCAGACCATCTAGTCCAACCACTGCTCAAAGGAGAAGGTTGACCAGGACTGTGTCCAGTTGAGTTTTAAATATCTTCAAGGATGGAAACTCCACACTCTCTCTGGGCACTTATTTACTAATGACTGATGTTCTACCATTTGTAAGGCTACAACTGAGGAATCTGTTTCCACTTCGTGCCTTCCCTCCCATCTCAACCTGTCCTATATAGGGTGTAGACTTTCAGAGAAGACAAATGATGTTGTGATTTTTTTCCTGCAGACAATCAGAGAAAAACCCTATTTTCTCTTTTAGCATAGGAAATGCTTTATGAGTCAAAAAACCCCACAAACTCTGTGTTGATAATCATATGAATCAGAAGAAGATGTTAGAGTGAGTGTTGGTTGTTAGAAGTCACTTCACAACTATCACTTGATGTTAAATATCTCTTGATACAGGAATTAATAAAACAATTTTGAAAGGATCTTGGGAGATCTTCTAATCCATTTCTGCCTCTGTCTGTATCACCCAAACCTAAACCATTCCTGACAGATATTTTTAGAAGTTAATTGTAATTAGGTTTTTACTAGGAACAAAAGGATAGAACAAGGGAATCAAGAGATCAGTGTATTTTTATGTTAGTTCTCTTGAAATTATATAGAACAAGTGGATTTCATCTGAGATAACAAAAAAAAATTGTTGATCAACAATGCAGTACTTTGAAGACATTTCTGAGGAGAACAGTGGGAGTAATTATAGCTAGAAGAAATATGTTTTAAGAAGACTGGTTGAAAAAGTTAGGCCTGAATAACCTTATGAAGAATGTGAAGTAGACAAGCTGTTGCAAAACACGTCTGTATTCAAGCTGGATGGTACCAGAATCAGAGCTCTTAGACTAGAACAAGAAAGAAAGCCATTCTGCATTAGAGAAAGCATTCTCATGGGAAGAATGGGTAGATGGGGACACACTGTGGAGTCTCTGTTGATGTCTTTAAGATCCTTTCATGAGGCAGAATTCCTACAGGAGCTTTTGATAGTCTTTATACATCTGCCTGTTGGAGATTCTAGGGAAGATCTAATAACAGCCCTTGGCAGCCTACTGTAAGTCTAAGAGTATTCATTCTCATACATAGACCTATGAAGTTTACATATCCAAGATTACACTCTGAGAAATGTTCTCAGGTGTATCCTGGAATGAGCAAAATATTCTGGGACAACAGTCCCATGTCATATTCACAAGTTATCTCTTAGTTTTCCATTAGAGATCAGTTCATTGGACAATGTTTCTGTGTCCTTATACAATATAGGTATGGGTTTCATGGTATAAACCACAAATAGCTAGGGAGCTCCCACCACCCAATAAACAAAACATGAGGAGAAATTGTTAACTTACAGGAAGTTTTGCCTTGCTGAGATTGATTGTAATGAAAACAGGTTGTGGAATGGAAAAAAAAAATAATTGTGCTGTAATGCCCCATACTGTGTAGGCATCATACAGTGGTTGAATACTACCAATCTCGTTGCATTGCAAATGGCATATATAGCCTGAGAAGAGCTATACAGGTTTTATAGGTATTCTGTGTCACTGGTATAATTCAAAATAATACTAAGTAAGAGCAAAATCTGCAAATCAGTGGGTAACAGACAATGTTTTCTCTGGCAATCAGATAGCTTATTTGGGTCTAATGAAGAAATCCTTTTAGGACAATAAATTAATACTGTTTCTAGCCAAATTACCAGATTCATTTCAGTAATAATAGTACACTTTCTATAAATTATTGACAATTTTTATTCAGCATTTTTAGTCTTTGCAAAAGCTACTTGTCTTCTTACTTTTTTGAAGTTATTTTGTTAAAAATATATTTTTCTTTTATTTTTATTTCTAGAACTAGTTCATTGTTTCTCTCTTAATATGTATTTTATATGCATTAGTTTATCAGCTCCTGTGCACTGTTTTCTCAGGGTACATAAGCACACCTGTAAGTGCTCATGTAGTTAGGTATGCAGTATAAAATCATCTATCTTTAAATTAGCACTTAGGTAAGGTTTTACAAATTGCTCTCTTTATTCAGGGAAACTAATATGACTAAATTAATCTTCATTAAGCTAATTTCTGAAACCCAGTATAATAACTTGGTAAAATAT
Organism: Aegotheles bennettii; assembly: GCA_013398125.1. Taxonomy (NCBI): domain Eukaryota; kingdom Metazoa; phylum Chordata; class Aves; order Caprimulgiformes; family Aegothelidae; genus Aegotheles; species Aegotheles bennettii. The sequence goes on along the minus strand of VZRW01011529.1, from coordinate 58,515 downwards.
TTATACCTTTGAAGATCTGAAGCACAACACAGGAAGAAAGACAACTGCAGTTTACTTAAGAATCTATAGTTTATGAATGCTGTATTTGTTTCTGATTTGTTTTCTCCCAGTAATAATGCCTTACACCCATTTTCTTGGCTTCTCTATTCTGTGCATTAGACTGTCTGTTGTTCTGACATTTCATAAACCTCTTCTATTTTTCTCTATTTAACCAATATATTGTTACTTTATTTTTCATTGCAACATACAAAGTTACAATTCCAGTCTGCCAAAGAGCTGTAAGACAATGGTCTCCACTACCCTTGTTCCCCACCTAAGGTGGGCAATCTAACAATTTCTAATTCTGTTTTTAATGATTAGCTTCTTTTTCCAAATTTTGCATTGTGTTGTAGGGCCTAACACAGGCATCTATCTGTGTGATATAAACTACCTGCAAAAGGCAGTAGACTTTGATGATCCTGGATAATATTCCAGCTAATTTGCATTTTCTTAGTGATAGGAATGTAAAAACATTCTATTACTTAACATACTAAAGTATTTAATACTTTCATGATACTTGCTATGTTTTCTGGTATTTCCTGAGCCTAAGTGATCTTCTTATTATATGTATTTTCATTTTAAGGAGTCTCAGGGTATCCACACATGTATAAATTAATTCGGGGTTTTTTTGAGTAATCTGTTATGTCTTCACCTTAAAAAAAAATTACTGCCCTTCATTTTGTGTTTTAAAAGATTTTAAGAAAATTTTTGTTGCTGTCAAATTTCTCGTGAGTGACTGGATCAAAAGAGGCCAAATTTCTGCTATTGTCTTAAATACAGCATTCTTCATGACTTGCCTGTTGCAGAAGCTGTGCTGTCTTTGAATATTGTCCTCTATGACATTTTTAAAGCATTCAATTTTTTTCCATCTAATTGTTATCTCTTTCTAATCACATTTCTTTTAGTGTCCACTCTTTCAAGCTCAGATTCCTTCTCTAAATTTTAGATAAAGAGCAAAAATTCTGTTCTTTCATCTGTTAAATTGTAAGACTGCTGTGCAAAATATTTCCACAGATTTTACAGTGATAAGCCACAGGCCTGCAATACTCAACTCATGTTTACTTTTAAGCATGCTATTAAGCTAGGTATTGTTATTTTAGCCAATCTTATGACATGCAGATGTCTCAGTTTAGGTGCTGAGACATAGTTTTACACGGTGGCCTTTCAATCTCTTACAGTTCAAAGTAGGAATATGAGATCACTTTTAAATCTGACAGAAAGCCAAAGCAAAGCAAGACCAGGAGCTACAGATACAAGAGTAATTGACCCAATTTACTTTCACTTAAAAATTCATTAACAGGAATCCTTCTGAATAAAATACATAGCACACAGTGATTCCTTCTTCCAATACACTAATACACTCTTGTATCCCAGTACATTGTTTAACTATCATTCCAATATAGAATACATAGTTTTTATGTTTTTAATGTTTATAAAGTATTAATTTGTAGTTCTATCCACCTATTTATCTCAAAACAATGTAATAATGAAAAAGAAATGTTTTACTTTTTTATATAGGAAATGTGACGAAGTATTTGTGTGTGATCAAATCATCTGTTACAGAGCAGGATACAAAATCAAGAGATTTTTACTTCCAGTTTGATGACTTTAATATTTGGATTATCTTCATTCAAATATAATAAAATATTTTCCTGAAAAAGTGCAAATCTAGCAGATTACAAAATTTCCTAATTGATTGTTTTGAATTATAGTAAAAATTCAGTAAGTAGCAAAAATAAGAACTACAAAATGCACTCATACAGTCAACAAAAAAAATAGAATTTATTAGAATGAGTACAGAAAAATGTTCATAATAAGTAGGTACCTAAAAATCCACACACTGTATAACTATGAAGACACAAATTTAATAGCATCAAGAAAATATTCAATAATTCAGAATTCTTTGGAAATAATACCATCTTTAATAACATTTTTTCACTAAAAGCACAATTGCTGATGTGATAAATTGAAAATTTCAATCCCCTGCAGTCCTCAGATTGGGCTCAAACTCTGAAATTTAAAATTTTAAAGTTTTACTCTGGCTTCTTTCTCCTCCTTCTGTTCCTACAGGTTACGTTATCATTTTGTAGGCTACATTTTAATTTTTTTTGCAATTCTGTTGGTTAGGTTTTTTCTTTTTATCTCTTTTTTGGACTTCCCATAAGAATAAACTATTCTAGCACAACTGCAATTAAACTAGTGATTTTGCTATCAAGGAGGGTAAACAATCACACTGCAAGTGATTATAGCGTGTTAACACCCTCATACATATCAAGCTAGGTGATATGCATAATAGATTCTGATAGAAAGGTCCCAGGGTTGTACTGTAGCTCTGGACCACCCTCATAATCCAGTTCAGCCTAGGTATAAAAATGGTAAGATACATTATTGTACCAGCTGATGTTCTGGATATCTTGTCCTTTCAAAATCATGACAAGATAAACTGTGGAGGAACGCATATCTGTAGTGACTGTGTAAGATATGAGGAACATAAATGACTTAGTTAAGGAAAGACAGTTATAGTAGAAGCATGATGTAGTATTCTAATATTGTTACATCTGCATAACTCCCCTATATTTCTTTATTCTTTAAGACAAATTAATGTTAGTTAAATCTGTATTTCCTACACTGATCAATTTTAGTTGTTTGTTTTGACATGTTTCTTTTTATTCTGCAGACCAGGATATCTTTCTTCCTTAGTTTTGATCCCTGAAAACCAGCCATGAGCTGAAGACCATTTGTAAGGCAGTGAGAAGTTTGAATTGTCAATAATCTGCTTGAGCCTACTTTGCAGATAAATGTGTGCTTTCAGTGCTGACAGAATGGCCTATTTCATATGCACTGTCACTTTCTTTAACACAGTAACAATCCTCACCATAATTTGGATAGTTTCAAATAAGTCAGGAGAGTTACAGAAATATTAAGGTTAAAAAAATACTAGTGACTCACAGTGCCAACATTGCTAATGGGAAAAATTATCTTCATAATGTTTACATTGATAACTTGATGAGCAGGAAATTGTGAAATTAATTTAGCATTAAAAACTCCATTAAAATTAAAACATTTTAAAATACGTCTACAGGAGAAGCTATGACTCAGAGTGTAGGAGAAGAAAAGTGTTCAGTATATCTGTGAACTCTGACTGCAGCTGGCATATCCAACCACAGTACCCAGGTCAACAGCAAATGGTGCAAAAGCTTAGTTGTATTTCATCAGCCATGCAATAAAAGTCACTTCTATATTTGTAAAGAAGTACCCATTCAAATGATCAATCCACTCTATTATTGAGAAATATCCATGCACACTCAAGGTTGTGCATTGTAGTTTATTTATGTTTCTTTGTATTTCAAAGTGAGTTTTTCCCTAGGTGTTTGTTTATTATACAATTAATGGAATTTCTGCATTCTTCAGTCAATGCAGGCAAAGAAACTAAACAGTACTTTATTGTGATGATAAGGAATGATGTTATTAGTTGCAGGTTTCTTTCTAATGGATATAAAGTTCAGGAGATAAAATTTTCCTGGGGCCTTATATAATTTAATCTTTTTGCTGAGGTCTTAGAAGAGTCAGATACCAATTTTCACCTTATCACTCAAGGATGAAGTTTAATGAGCAAAAGTTCTTAAGGTAAAGAGCTCAGAGGGCTGTTTCTTATAATTGTCTTTTTTTTGTTCATTATCCTTTTCATCCAATGATTAACTATTTGCAACACCCATCCAATCATAAGTTAATTTTTGGAAGACAGAAATTATATTCTTTGGCTCTTAGCAAATTTTGTGGAATTTTTTCAGCTGAAACAGTGATGGCTATCAGCCTTGACTAGTGGAAGTGATAAGGAAGTTTTAGATGTTAATGATTTTCCTCCTTCTTCGTAATCTTGCATTTCCTGTTCCATTCATTTAGTGATTATTTAGATATAGCCACTCCAAGTCCATCTTTAAAATCGTAAGCTATTCTTTGCATTAAATTTAGTGATTAATTTATATTGTCTGGGGATTATTGTTAAAAGGTATAAATAAAAATGCCATAAGGATAAAAAAATCTTTTACATAGCTGTGAAAGACCTACTCACATCCCATCCCACAGCAATCTTCTGCTTATGACAAAATGTTTACTTTTACCAGTAATGTTATTTTTGAAATTGAGTATAAAGGCAAAAAGAAACACAATTTTAATATATCAAGAATTTTTGTTAGTATAACTGGAATCTTAGAGGTTTAATCAAAGAATTACTATTAGTCAGTCTCAGAAAAAGAAAGAAAAATTAACATGCAAAAAAATCCCCACAATAATAACATAGTGATTTTTTTAATGCACATGCTTCCTATAATTTTTCCTCCTGTTACATCCACTTGTCAAATGTTTTTCTAGGTTCTGAAATATATGGTTTTAGTCTGGGGTGCCAGAGTAGGGGCTACAGTGATGTAAATCCTTCTCTGTAAAGAGTGTGAGTGAAAGAGAAAGTACTAGAAGGTTACTGTTAGGTCTCCCCAAAGCCTCATCTTCTCCAGACTGAGCAGTTCTGGTTCCATCAGTCCTTCCTGATAGATTATGTGTTCAAGCTCCTGATGATCTTGGTGGGCCTCCACTGGACTTCCAAAATTTTTAATACTTATATTTTTATTTTTTATCTGGTCTCCTTCTACTAGATAATAAGTCTGACTTGAATTTTGCTTGCAAAGTTCACCCACAGTTACACACATTGGCACATGATGTCAAACAGAAAATGGAAATAGAGTCTAATGAGAAGATAGGACAGATCAGGCACAGAGTTTGGTCAGTTTGCTTGCACACAATCAGATCCTTTCTGCCTTCTTTCCATTTTCACACATTTCTTCTTCCACCTTGATTCCTCGCTTTCTATACTCCTGTGTCTTCTAACATAAACAACCCTCCTCTGACTACTTTTTCATCAGTAGTCCCATCTTTCCTACACCCATACATGTTTGGTATTTCTGATATTGTTTGCTGCTTTTAAAATCTTTGCCTTACATGATATGACTGATAGATTTACCCAGGTGATGTTTGGCTTGCATGAAAAGTCCCCCCTGTTCTCCTTCAACTACCTGTGAAGCTCAATTGTGTCTCACATAAATCCCCTTTAGCCATCTGTGAAATCACAGAATCACAATATGATGCAGTTTGGAAGGGATCTTTGAAGATCATGCAGTCCAACTCCCCTGCTAAAGCAGGTTCACCCACAACAGGTGGCAAAGGGTCACATCCAGGCAGGTTTTGAATGTCTCCAGAGAAGGAGACCTCTCTGGGCAGCCTGTTACAGGGCTCTGTCACCCTCAAGGTCAAGAAGTTTTTCCTCATGTTCAGATGGAACTCTAGATGGGGCTTCACCAGGGCAGAGTAGAGGAGGAGGAGAACCTCCCTCAACCTGCTGGCCACAATCTTCTTAATGCACCCCAGAATACCATTGGCCGCCTTGACCACAAGAGCACTTTGCTGGCTCATGGTTAACCTGTTGTCCACCAGGACTCCCAGGTCCTCCTCCCCAGAGATGCTTTCTAGCAGGTCAACCTCTAACCTATCCTGGTGCCTGGGGTTATTCCTCCCCACGTGCAGTACTCTACACTTGCTCTTGCTGAACTTTATGTGGTTCCTCTCTGCCCAGCACTCCAGCCTGTCCAGGTTCTGTTGAATGGAAACACAGCCTTCTACTGTATCAGCCACTCCTCCCAGTTCGGCATCATCAGCAAACTTGCTGAGGGGACACTCTGCCCCTCCTTCCAGGTCATTGATGGATATGTTGAACAGAACAGGACCCAGGACTGGCCCCTGAGGGACACCGTTAGCTACAGGTCTCCAACACATGACACAGATCACAACCCTCTGAGCTCTGCCATCCAGCCAGTTTTCAATCCACCTCACTGTCCACTCATCTAACCCACAGTTCCTCAGCTTCCCTAGGAGGATGCTATGGGAAACTGTGTCAAAAGGCCTGCTGAAGTCTAGGTAGACAACTTCCACTGCTCTCTGCTCATCCACCCAGATAGTCATGCTAGTCATAGAAGGCTATCAGATTGGTCAAGCGTGATTCCCCCTTCGGTGAACCCATGTTGACTACTCCTGATAACCTTCTTTTCCTCCATATACTTAGAGATGACATCCAGAATGAGCTGTTCCATCACTTTACCAGGGATGGAGGTGAGGCTGACTGGCCTGTAGTTTCTTGAGTACTCCTTGAGTTTTTTAAAGACTGGCTTTCTTCCAGCTGTCAGTCACCTCTCCTGTTCTCCATAACCTTTCAAAGATAATGGAGAGTGGCCTAGCAATGATGTCTGCCAGATTCCTCAGCACTCGTGGGTTCATCCCATTGGTGTCAATGGATTTGTGGGTGTCCAATTTACCTAAATGATCTCTCACTCAATCCTCCTTGACCAAGGGAAAGTTTTCCTTTCTCCAGACCTTCTCTCCTACCTCCAGGGTCTGGGTCTCCTGAGGACTGGCCTTAGTAGTAAAGATTGAAGCAAAGAAGGCATTGAGTAACTCCACCTTTTCTGTATCCTCCAGCACCAGGGCACCTGCCTCATTCAGCAGTGGGCCCACATTTTCTCTAGTCTTTCTTTTGTTACTGATGTACTTTAAGAAGTCCTTGTTGTTCTTGACATCTCTTGCTAGATTTAGTTCCAAGAAGGCCTTAGCTTTTCTCATTGCATCCCTGCATACTCTGACAACATTCCTGTATTCCTCCCAGGTGGCCAGTCCTTTTCTAATATTCTGTAGACTTCCTTCTTCCATTTGACTTTTTCTGGAAGCTCCTTGCTCATCCATGCAGGTCTGTTGCCTCTTTTGCTTGATTTCTTACTCATAGGGATGCACCAATCTTGAGCATGGAGGAAGTGGTGTTTGAATATTGACCAGGCCTCTTGGGCTCTCCTACCTTATAAAGCCCTAACCCATGAGATTTTTCTAAGTAATTCCTTAAAGAGGACAAAGTTAGCTCTGCTGATGTCCAGGGTTGTAATCCTACTTGTTGCTCTGTGTCCTCCACACATGATTCTGAACTCTATTATCTCATGATCATTGTAGTCAAGGCTGCCCCCAGCCTTCGCACCCTTAAGTGGTCCTTCTTTCTTTGTTAACACAAGGTCCAGCTGCACCCCACTCCTCACTGGCTCTTTGACCACCTGCCACCTGTGTCAAAAAGTTATCAATGCTCTGCAGGAACCTCCTGAACTGTATGTGCCTGGCTATGTAGCCTTTCCAGCAAGTATCAGGGGGGTTGAAGTCCCTCATGAGATCTGGAACTTGTGATCATGAGGCTACTTTCAGATGTTCATAGAAAGCCTCATCAACTTACTCATCCTGATCAGGTGGCCTGTAGTAAACACCCACAACAATGTCTCCCATGTTAGCCTGTCCCTTAGTTCTTACTCATAAGCTCTCAACTCGCTCATTGTCCATCCCTAGGCAGAGCTCCATAGATTCTAGTTGCTCTCTTACATAAAGAACAACTCCTTATAACTACCTTGCCTTGCTGACCTGTCTATCCTAAAACATACATAGCCATCCATGATGGCATTGCAGTCCTGTGAGCTATTCCACCATGACTGTAATTGCAATAAGATCATGGTCCTGTGACGGCACACAGATCTCTAATTCATCCTGTTTATTCCCATTGCTGCATGCACTGGTGTACAGGGAGTACACAGGTTTCCCTAGAGGAGTGCAAGGTGGTATTCCATAGCCATACAGACCCTTGGAGTGGTTGGTCTTCTGATTCTCATCTTGGGAGGCAGCTAAGGAGCATTTGCCACAGCTCTGGTTGGCCTGGCATATTTCCCAGTTGGATGTGATAGCGTGAGCATTGCCATTTTGGACCCCACTCCCCACGCCCTGCAGTTTAAAGCCCACTTCATCAAGTTGGCCATACTGCTGCCAAAGATTCCCTTGCCTCTTCTAGACAGGTGGATTCCATCCTTCATTATCAGGTTGTAGTCTGCAAAGAATGTCTCATTGTCATAAAAGCCAAAGCCCTTGCAATGGCACCAAGCCACACAGCCAGGAGTGGATATGCATTATATGCTGATTTCTGGCTGCCCCCTTGCCTCCAGCCGGTAAAATGAAGGAAAAGATAACTTGGGCCAAAATATTTTTCACTTTTTCCCTCAGGGCTTTGTAGTCTTTCTTGATTCTACCCAGGTTCTGGGTTGTGGTGTCATTCATTCCCACATGAAAGAGTAACAATGGATAATAATCCATTCTCTTGACAAGTTCTGGCATCCATTTGGCAACATCACAACTCTCAGCTCCAGGAAGGCAGCATACCTCCCATGATTCCCTGCCAGGTCGGCAGATGGGTGCCTCAGTGCCCTTTAACAGAGTGTCCCACTGCAGGCACACATCGTTTCTTTTTGAGATATTTGCTATGTGCTATTGGTGCAGTTGTTTCATGTGGACCTTGCTCATTGGTGTTTACTACTGTTAAGTAATGGATGTTAGTAGTGCTGTTAAATGGGGATGCCCCACATTCCATTTGCCTGCTCTGGTCATGGGTGCTTCCCAGGATACTGTTTATAAGTGAGGGGGATGTCCTGGCAATGGCCAGATATCATCCGTGGTTCTGGCGAGAGCTTGCAACTCTGTGTTGGGACAGTCAGTTGGGCTAACACCTTTCCACTTCAGTAAAACACCCTCATTTGCCTGTGGTTCACTGAGAATCTGTCAGTCTGGAGTGGTGTGTGCTCCTCCTCTTGTGCAGCTTCCTGATGCACCGAGGGCTGATTTGTCTACTGCCTCTTGGCACTGTCTGAAACTTTCATCAGCTTCTCACATTGTTATCTATCATGGCCAGCAATTGCTCATGTCATGGTCAGTAGTTTCTCAGGGTCTATTCAGTCATCTAAGCCTAGCCATCTCCCTTGCCTACTTTATCAATCTGTAAACTTAATGAAGACAACCTCTGCCTCTTATTTCAAATCACCAGTTAATCACTACTTTTTGAGTCAGATGACCCAGATGGCTTTACACCCATGTGCTACTTACTCATCAAGACCATTTGAACTTGGAATACAAGAAATCTATTTGCAAACTATCAAAAAACTTGCAGCAGTCAAGGTAAGCAGCATCCACTGCTCCCTCTTCATCTAGAAATCCAATAATTTTCACTATAGGAAGCAAACAAGTTAAGAAGGCATGATTTAGCCTTGATAACCCCATGCTCAACTGTTATAAGAGCAAGATTATTATTCTCTTTCCTATGCCCAGAAACAAGCTTCAAGAGAGTTTCTTCCATGATTTTACCAAAGAAGAAAGTGAGGCTGACCTGCCTGTAGCTCCCCTCCTCATTTGGTCTTCTCTGATGGTGGAGGTAACATTTGCTTTTCTCCACCTGTTAATGCCATTGGCTGATCTCCAGACCTACCATAGGTTGACTGTTCCTCCTTGCTGCGGCTAACCCTGGTAAGCAGCTAGACACCACACAGTCGCTTGCTCACTCTCTCCCTCCCCCTCCCCTGCTGGTGTGCTTGCCGTTTTCTTGATGAAAACCATAGTGCACAAAGACAGGGTACCTTCTCCTGCCTCCTTGAGTAGCACCAATATAAGCACTCTGAGGATATTGTGGACTGTTGTCAGAGACACCTGGGCCCAGGTAGCTCCATCTGCTGCCAAGTTCAGTTTGGGACTTTTTCTGGTCTGTACATAATTACCATCTGGGAAGTGTGGGTTTCATATTACATTTTCATTTATATAGATTGATATATTTATGTCTTTGTGTATAAGTCCTTGCTCAGGAAGGTAAAACACACCTGATTTTGAAAGATGGTGCAATGCTGCACCTTCTTTATAAAGGACTACAGAAGATTTTGGGCTACAATAAGAATCACTGACAATAACACTTTAAGGGATTAGATGAATACTGAGCAGTGAATAGATTAAACCTGTATTCTCAGTGAGAGAAACTGCTATTCATTCTAAAACACCATTCAGAATGTTTTCCTTTTATTGAATGCCTTGCCATGAATATAGACATTGCTTGGATCTATACAGAAAGAACTAGTTTGCTTTTGTGTGCAGCGTTCTGAGAAGAATTGAGGTTGGTACCATGGTGTACCCATTAGAGCAAAATATGAAGAAGTACATACGAAGAAGTGCATTATAAAATTTGGGTTAAAAGTAAGAGGAAAGAAAAAGATGATGAAAATTAATCTGAAATTAAGTCAGCCAGTGAATTGCTTTAGTTATCAAAGTGTGAATACAGTGAGATTCCGGGAGATGAAGCCCAAAGCTTGCAACACAATGGTGAGACTAAAGACAGAATCACACCAAATGAAATCAGAGGAAGATTTTGAATGTTGTCATTTTAATTCTGAGCTGCTTTGATGCTGAATAGGCTCCTTGTGTAATTTAGCACCTCATGTGAGTTTTGGTGGCCCCTTAGGATGAAGCTTCTGGACCCACACTTCAGTCCTGTGTGTCATAGACCCTTTACAACACACCTTACACAAAACAGCATACAAGAGGGTTGTCTGGAGGCTATATTTTTCCATCTTTTTCAGTGGATGTATCAGAGTAATTCTCCCCTGCCTAGGTACAGGTCTTTCAATGACCTTTTTGTGATGCTCTAGGCCTTTTTGCCTAGCACAAAGTAGCAAAGCTGCCATGAATATACATGCTAGAAATACAGGAAAAGTACTCTGAGATCCTAAGGTAAGGAGTGCAATAGAACATAGTATTTTACACAAGGGTAAAAATTCTTCAAGAAGACAGAGCTGCAAATGTAGAATAATTGGTTTGGTTAATAGATGCACATAAATATTATAAAATATCTCTTACCTGTCTTAGTCCATCTGCTAGGAGTGGATGAGCAAAGCCAACCATGAAATATGTTAACTGCAAAGTACCATCAGCAGACATTTGTAGAATTTATGCTCTTGTTATTTCAAATGGTGTAGTTATGAATATTTTAAAACATAACTTCAGCAATAGAACAAAAAGCTGTATTTTGAACATGGATAAAAAATAATCAAAATGAAGAAAAGAATACAGACATTTTCATTTTTCAGGCAAGAAAAATGTACCATAATTGGATGTATTCTCAGGGACATATTTAAGGTGGAACATAACAAGGGCTTCTCATATTAGAAAGATCTCTGATTAATTTTAGAAGTGAGATTTGAAAAATTTGAAATTCACAATTTATCATCTGTCAGGCTGAAACTAGGAGGAGGTAGCAAAGCTTTGCTTCCATCATGCAGCGAAGTAGACGGGTTGTTACATCTTCACTAATATCTTAAGTGGTCTTCAGCTAGAATAAGGCTGAAAAGATAACCATGTCTTTGAACAAAAAATTAGTTACTTGTTGTGATACAGAATTAATCATGTTCAATACTTTAAATGACAGAGATTATAACGGGGCTGAAAGGCAATAAAAGAAAAATCTATTATCTCAGAGTACAAACCCTGATTCACTGTGAGACCAGTAAAGTTTTACATGTTTTGAAGGGAGAAAGTGAAGTCTCAGAGCTTAGATTCATGCACAGATGACATTTTGCTCAAGGAAATTCCTGCACAAAAGTTTCATGAGACACTGAACATGATTACAAAGTAAACAGTACCTAACTTACACTACTTTTGGTTTTAGTTATCAAAGACAACAGCACTGTAAAAGCTGAATTAATCAAGAATTCCTAAGTATGCATCTTTATCAATGCTTTCCTAGATTATTTGACAAAATAATCAATCTGTTTTAAAGCATTAGCTATTATGTTCATGGACCTGATGGATGAAAGACAAGAATACTCAAAAATCACTATCTGTCACTCAGTGTCCATGAGCATCCTCAGTCATTTCACTGAAATGCATCACTTTTGGAGAATTCTTCTCCATTGTATCCAATCTCTTCATGGTGAGACCTTGGGACTTCTAAATAAAAATAATTCTTCCACAAGTGTTCAATATCAGTCTTTCTTCTATTTCTTTTTAGAACAGCCATATCTACCACTCCTCTAAAATAAACCAAACCAGACCAAACCAAACCCCAAATACTCTTTAAATCTAGAAATTAAAAGAAACAGGAGTTGGAGCTGTTGGTGCACTTACGAAGAACATCTGGTTCTCAGTCTAATTTGTTGTAAACACTGGGAGTTCACTTTCCTGTGTCTCTGTTTTCTTTCTCAACATTGTTTTTTTACATTACCTCTTTTGTTCAGAGATCATCTGCTATTCATATCTGTATAATAGATACGTCCTAATCTCAGTTTTACCCTGCTAAATCTATATAGGTTGATTTGTATAATGTACTTTATGCAAATTCTGTGGACTCTTATGAGAAGATAAAGTAACTTCTTTCACTAAAACAATTGTCTTCCATTAAAGACAGTATGAAAGAACATATTCCTAGATTTAAGGTTAATTTATACACTAACCAATAAAAAGGTAATAAGTTGTGTGCAAGTGTCCTATATCAAAATGAGAAAAATCACTTTTTTTCCTTTAATTGAGGACTGTTATTTTATTGAAACAACCTTATGTATCCACAATTCCAATTTAAAACCTTTTATCTACTCTGTCACAATAAATCCATTTATCTATTAATCTGATGTTTAATGGATACCCTAAATCTGTCATCGTATCTTATGATCATATGATATGCTGAGATTCATGTGTGGCTGGAAGTCAAGGAAAATTAAAACCAAATTATTAAGTCCTCTGAGCTGAAGACTTGTCTAATCCATTAGGGCGGGGGGTTTCCCATTATGTTTACTGTGAATGCTTGAAACAAAAGTAACGAAAACAGTCTTAAATTAAGTCAGACTATTAGAAGAAAATGTGGCTATACACCATATAGAGATGTAGAAATGGAAGCTTTTCCTTCAGGTAATTAAATAATCTTAATTCTTCAGGCTCAGTGCATAGCAGGCCCCCATGTTTCTGAAAACATTTGTTAGTAGTTTCAAACATGAAACCACATGTTTGATCTTTATGATTCTTAATTTTGCAGAAGATCCCAGATACTACACCAGCTGCATGCAATACCAAACAAGAACAGGCTTGTTATAAGCTAAAGAATGATTCGTGTCAATAGTCAAAATGACACAATGAGCCATGATATGTTACTGTTTCTTGTGGCAGCTCTGTTCAACATAGTTCATGCATGTCATAGTTTAATCACTTTCTCTGCATCCAGTTCTGACTCAATATTGACCTCATTTGCATTGAGGTAACAAGAAGAAGGAGCCAAGGCCTAAATATCATTTTGCAGTCCTAGTGGTGAGCCCTATATCCATAAGGGATGAGACAATTATGAACGGTCATGATGATACTCTGGAATCTGGGATATTGTCCTGCTCATAATGCTGTGCAAAACTTCTGCTCCATTATTAAGAAATAGTTCCAAAACTATTATACCTTATGAGGAAATCATCAGTGTCCTCCAGAGTCCATGAATCCATACCCAATCTCTTGTAATTCCTCAGAAAGTTAAAATAAAAGCTAGTTGCCTCCACTAATATGTGTGTTATCTCAGTTAGTTATATATTAAAATAGGAAGTTTTACTTTTAGAAGAATTACATTGGGTTTCATAGTTGTAGAACATCAGATGATGACAGAAAACTTGCCAAAGTTTTCTTTCCATTTGTGATTGTATCTAAGACTATATGGTGGTAGAGCAGACACTGGTAGAGCATGGATTGGCACTGCACAGAGCCATCTGTTATGCACAGAGTAGAAATCAGGGTAGAAATTCAGACATATTAATTGGTAGAATCCAAGGCACTGAGCTCTGCGTTAAAGAATGAGAAAGTAACAGAAAAAGCCTGAAACAAGAATTTTTAATGCCAGTTGAAAACTTCCATTATCAGGTTTTGAACCAGACTCAACCAAAACTGGCTGGGCATGACATTTCAATTAAAAGTTGAGAAGACCTGTCACTGATGGAGATTAATAATTCTTGAAGATAGCAATTATCTCTTGTAAGATCCTTTGAATCAAATTAGGACCAAGTTCTTCTACTTCTGGTAGGATAAATACAGGATAATGAGGACAAAATACGGCTTAGTGTGGTGTAATTATTCACTAGTTAATTTCTACAAGCATAATTTTATTTTTTCTTTTTTAAGAGTCTAGGTACATCGTAAGGAACACTGCACTGAAAACACTGAATCATCCTTCATTATTAAAGAAGTGCTACCAAAACTAAAGAGAATAATACTTTTCAGTTATATTAGTAGGAATTAAGTATACTTCTGCAGTTGATTCTGTTCCACTTTGCTAGAGAAAACAAAGTCTATGCTGCTAGAATAGCCAACATTTTTACATATCTCTAAATAGAAAAGTATTTCTCTAGGAAGTACTTGCATTGTTAGATCCTCCTTAATAGAGTTCATGTTGAAGCTTCAACTTCATTAATGATTTAATCTTACGGATTAAAAAGAAATGTGCAAATTTATGAATTAGATACATATCCAGGTCACTGGGTAGGTTGAAAATGTCATGTTTATTTATCATAGAATCGTAGAATTGTTTGGACCAGAAGGGACCTTAAAGATCATCTTGTTTCAACTCCCCTTGGGCAGGAGCACCTCCCACTAGACCAGGTTGCTCCAAGCCCCCTTCAACCTGGCCTTGGACACTGACAGGGAGGGGGCAGCCACAGCTTCTCTGGGCAGCCTGGGCCCGTGCCATTTGTTACAGTCTATATTATTATATATTATATGTTCCAGTGTCATTTATACAGTGTATTTATTTATTTATCTATTTTTTATTATTATTTATTTATAGCACACTGTTAACAAGAAATTCTTTTTCTGCTCACATGGAAAAAGAAAAAAGGCACACCACAAACACTAAACACTCTAGCATATCTAATAGTATCTCAGATCTCAGAGTTCCTGTGTCTAGTAGAAACACAAGAGCATAAAACTTTTACTAATAGCAACTTCTTCTCCATAAAATTAATTTTGCCAGCCACTTAATCTTCCTGTGATTAGGTAGCCCACTGGTAACACGTAGTTTACTGTAACTAAACTAGAAATTGATGTTGTAGGTAATAGTTTGTATCAAATTAGAGCTGCACTAAAGCTATCAAGCCTAAAAAAGGCAACTTGATGTCTTTTCTAGTGTTTTCTAGTGATAAACTACATCATGAAGTTACTAAATAACTCTTTATAGAAAACTCCCTAACGCTGTAACTTCCTTACTCCCAACAGATTATTAGTAGATTAGTAGTAGATTTCTGCTGGCTTTAGGAGCAAATAAACTTGTTAGAAAGGCATTTTATCTCTACATCACTAGGGTTTGAAATTTTAAGGTGTTGATGTAATAGCTCTTCCTTTTGTTTCATACATACTCTGAGGATGCTCTTCTATTGCTCATTACTTGTTACCCAGGGAGGTTGTGGAGTCTCCCTCACTAGAGATATTAAAGAATTGCCTGCATGCAATCCTGCATCTCATGGAGGTTGGACCAGATGACCCACTGTGTTCCCTTTCAATCTTACCAATTCTGTGATTCTGTGATTTTCTCAGAAATGCCTATATGAGCTTAATCTATAAAATGATAGCTACATGGGTTCAGACAGTAATAAAAAGTTACATATGTATTTAGTGATTAATCAGTATTTAATTTTATCTTGTTTTCCATTGGTGAGTGCATGGGTTAGTCTTGGCTGGCCACTAACTGCCCACCAAGCCACTCTATCGCTCCTTTCCTCAGCGAGACAGGGAGAGAAAATAAGGTGAAAAAACTCATGGATTGAGATAAAGGCAGTTTAATAAAGAAAAGCAGTATTCAATGTCCAGCCACTGCCTGAGAAGTGCGGCCTGAGTACACATAGCAGTTGATTCAGAAGACCAGACCTTAATAATGAATGGTTCTGATCTCCCTCTCTCCTAGTTTTTATTACTAAGCACAATGTCATATGTTATGAAGTATCTCTTTAGTTACTTTGAGTGAGCTGTCCTGGATATGTCCTATGTCCCCCTCTTGTCCATTCCCAGCCTACTAGGGTGTCATAGAGACAGCTTTAATGCTGTTTGAGCACTGCTTGACAGTAGCCAAACACTGGTGTGTTATCAGCACCCTTCCAGCTACAGATACAAAGTACAGTTCTATGAGGGCTGCTATGGGGAAAGTTAAATCCATTCCATCCAGATCCAATACAGTGATGTATTTGGTTTACATGGCAAAGTTTTGGTAGTGGGGAAGCCTGCAGGTGTGGCTTCTGTGAGAAGATGTCAGAAGCTGACCTCATATATGACAGATCCAGTTCCAGCCATCTCCAAGACAGACCTGTTGTTGGCCAAAGCTGAGCCAATCAGCAATGGTGGTAGTGTTTCTGTGATAGTGTGTTTAAGAAGGGGTAAAAATGGCTGTGCAACAGCAGTGAGGAGAGAGGAGTGAGAATATGTGGGAAAAATAGCAGACACCAAGGTTAGTGATGAAAGGAAGGAGCAGCAGAGACAATGTGTTATGAACTGACCACAGCTCCTGTTTCCCATCTCCCTATGCTGCTGGGCAAGGAGGAGGTGGAGAAATCAGGAGTGAAGTTGAGCCTGGGAAGAAGGGAGGCATGGGGAGATGTTGTTTTTAGATTTGTTCTTATTTCTCATTATCTTACTCTGATTTGATTGGTAACAAATTAAATGAACTTCCCCAAGCTGAGTCTGTTTAGCCAGTGAAGGTAATTGCCGAGTGATCTTCCTGTTGTTATCTCAACTCATGAGCCTTTTATCATATTTTCTCTCTCCTGTCCAGTTGAGGAGGGGGAGTGATAGAGGAGCTTGGTAGGCACCTGACAACCAGCCAAGTTCAACCCACCACAGTCCTTTGTGGCACTCAGTGTGAGGCTCAAAGAGTTGCAGATTTGTTTAGAGTGTGCTAGATTGAATTTATGGCTGTTAGCTGTTAATTGACAGGCTCCTCTGCTTCCATGGTGCTTGCTTGCCTCTCTGTATATTAGAGTCTAGCACTCACTGATTGTTGCTTTTTGATTTTGCTGCTTACTGTACTGTTGTGCTGTTTATCAACTTACTCTGCTCTGCCTGGGAAAATGCTGAAAACAGCAATGGGCTGGCAGGTGGACAAGGCATTCCTGCAGTTTTTGTGCTGCTATACTGAACAGGCTGTAACTCCTTGGTTAGCTCAAGTCAAAGGGACTGTGATGTGTGGAACTAGTCCACACAGGAGTAGGATGTCCCAAAGCATCTGTGGTCACCTTGAAGTCTGCAGGTACAGACTTCATGGTATCCATGCTGCAGAAATGTATCTCTGAAGGGATTGTGGCCTAAGGACATGTCCATGCTGGAGAAGATACGTCTAGGAACATTTGTCCATGGATAAATCCATTCCACAGCTGGAATACTTTGAAGCATCTTTGGCTGTGGATAAACCCATGACACAGCAGGTATGGCTCTGAAGAGACCATGGCTCATAGATACACTCCAAAGGGACTGTGGTCTGTGTATAAATCCCTGGAGCAGGGGCAAGGGAGGAAACAACAGTGATATAGGAACTCTTCCTAATTTGTCCACAGACAAATAGGGGAAAACACTCTGCTTCCCCCCAAAAGGGAAGAGGATAGGAAGAATAAAACCAAGAAAACTGGTGGATTGAGATACAAACGGTTTGATGAGTGAAAAAGTAGAAGAAGTAGACTAGTGCCCAGCCAGTTCCCAAGCAAAAGATGGCTAGCCTCTCTAAACTCCCTCTATACTGCTGAGCATGACAGCACGTGGCATGAGTATTTCTTTGGCTAGGTCAGGCCATCTGCCTGGCTGTGCTGTGTCCTCTACAAACCTCTGCACATCCCTCAATCTCTTCACTGAGGGGGTAGACTGAGAAATAGAGAAGGCCTTCAGACTGTGCAAATGCTGTCCTGCAGTTAGTGTGTTATCAGCATTGTTTTGGTCACAAATCTAAAACACAAGCACATACAAAATTAGCTCCATCCCAACCAGACCCTGTACACCTGATCAATTGTTGTTTATGTAGGATTTTTAAGATGCTCATCATCACTATATGTTCATGCCTTTCAAATACATCAGAATAGATAATACTACAGGGAGTTATGTTCCATGGCAATAGAAATGTTTACATGGAGTCAACTTTATATATCATACATTCATGTTATTAGTTTGAAAAACACTGTGAAATTTCATCTGTAGACAAAAACTCTGGTAGAAATCCATGTTTGTCCATTGCTTTTCCCAGAAGTGATTTAATTGTTAAAGGTAGTAGAAAGGTCATGAAATATTTTTGAAGTTGTGATCATAGTCAGTAGTGTATTAAATATTGCCATGTAGTAACTCAGACTTCCATCAAGATGCACATCATGGAAGAAATGCAGTCCTTCTTATAGAACATGAGGAAATGTCAATCTCTCACCTTGGAAACCCGTATTTCCAGAGCAGAATAACATCGTGAAGGTGACATTCTCAGGCTGCATCAAAAGGCTATAGCAGGGCATGAAATCTTTTCCTTCAGCACTACAAGCTACTATTGAAACAAATATCTGATAGAAAAATAGCAAAACTAGTTGAATGATAATAAAAAATTTAAAATTGCACCCTGGATCAATGATTGTGTACAAGTTGAGAAAGTATGTAATGGAATTTTTGCCTTAGAAAATACAGGACTGAGGGTGATACTTGCTCAGAACCCTATTGAGGTTAGATACACAGGGTTACCAAATATTAAAAAGAAAATTAAAACAGAAAAACAGAAATCCACCATCTTTCTGCTACACTGTGAAACACACACTTCTACACAGCAATCTGAACTCTCAGAGAGTTAAGGTACTTGTAGCATGCATGACAAAAATAAAACTTGATGAACTAGTGTTGTAGGAAAAAGCACTGTTGGGCTGAAAGATTGAGATGCTCTGTTTCTCAAAAAAAGCATGGCTTGTATATCATTCAGAAATTAGTAAAATATTTGCAATGACACTTTAAAAATACCACCCTAAAATATTTCAGTAAGTTTTAAAAAATATTGTTATTGATCTGATAGGGATGTTTTTAACAGTCAGATGCACTTTTATTTGAATATGCTACTTCACATGGGAGAAATATACCAGGTAGTCTTTTGCCTAAAGAGCATGTTTTTGTACAAGGAGCTGCTCAGTCTGTGACACCACATTTCTAGCTCAGTTCTTGGGGAAGAATCAGATGGACTATGTGTTATGGTTTGAGGGGGTACAGGTAAAATTTATGGTATCAATATGAGGACCTAGAGAGAAGGTGGTATTTGGGACTCTGAGGTATCTGGGGAGAGGGAGAACAGAGAGGGCTCTGTATTCTGTCCCATTTTCTGCTATACCCTATAAAAGCCAGGAGGACAGGAAGTTCACCCCTTCCTGCTCCCTTCTTCCTTGACACTTCACTGTGCTTGGAGGTCTTGGAGAGACGATACTGCTCCTTTGTCATCAACTCACCATGTGCTCTGCATGATCCAAACCTATCAGGTGCTGGCAAGAGCCCTGGACCCTTTTCCATCATTGTCTCTGCCATGAGGGACTTTTGGCCACTCGTATCAGCGATTATCAAGATCTAGTTTTGTATATATTTGTATATTTATTCCTTATCCCTCTTGTCACTCTCCCTTCCCAATTCTATTAAATCTGTCCTAGTTTTAACTTCCAGCCTTGAAGTCCCTCTTCCTTAGTCCCCTTTTATCTTCCACTGGGAGAGTGGAGTGGAGTAAAAGAGAGCAATTCTGTTCTTGGGATTTTGGGTTTGCCCAGACCACTAAACCAAGACAGAATTAATTTGCACCCAACACGGAGATCAAATTAAAATTTTTCTTTTTATTGACAAATATTGGACCAGTGATTTTCAGTATGTTGTTTCTGCAGGACCTGTTACATATTGCCTTTTTGGACTGTCTTTTAAAGTTACTTTTTGAGATGCTGTCCTACTCTTATATATGTTATTTTACTATTTCTTTCAGGCAATGATTTCTGCTGGGATGAGTTGGGTTAAGAGTTGGCTTGGGCATTTTGGGGACTACTTTATTTATCTTGGTATCATGGAAAATTACTTTGCTCCTTTCTCTGGCAAATTCACCTCACCAGAGTTTGGAGAAGCCAGGAATGGCTGTTATTATTTGATTTTACTATCACTTTGCCTGCATGAATTCCAGGGGTGGTTCATTGTTAAAAATTTGCAATAGTATTTGCCTATAACACTTAATCAAGCATTACCGGTTACTATATTAAGTTTCAAGGAATAACATAATTTTAGAGTACCTGTGTCAGAGCACAGCAAGGGCTGGCTGCTCCCTACAGGGAGGGGTTGCAGGACAGGTCCTTGCCAGGCAGGGCTTTGTCTCACTGTACTCTAGCAAGACAAGGGCAGAGTTGAGGATGGTGGCCAGATTCAACCAAGAGTCTGAGTCATTAGGCAAGTTTGTGGTGGTGATGAAGCAGGTCAGACGTCAAACTGAGAAGTCAATCTACAGGTCATGGTCAGGATCAAGTCCAGTAAACAGGGTCAGATAACACCTGGTGATTTTTAGGCATGTTCATAGCAATGAGACAGGGCCAAGGTCAGGTCAAGAAATTGCTTCACAAATCAGGATCAATGCGGCCTTCATGGTGAGGGATGGCTGTAAGCTGAGCTGGAGACCATCACTCTTGCAACATAGCTCAGACAGAAATAGCCCTAACATGGTCATGGAGTATGGATGGAGGCACCAGGTGAAGCTGGTCAGGATCATTAAGTGCACTCAGGGCCGTGACAGCCTGTGGAATCAGTAAGTAGTTTTCAATTTCTTTTATTTAATATCCTAGAAGTAAGAGGTAAAGAACATTTCAGCAAAATGAGTTGTCCAAGCCCATGATGGTTTAAGCATCAGGCAATTAGAGGTGATTGCACTTGTATGATTTTTGGTTGCTGTAACAGATCAATCATGGGCTTTTTCTTAATCTCTAGCTGTGATCTAACATCAGCTCTCTGATTCAGTGGATGTGATGTAGACTAAAATAGATGTAGGCTATATATAGATAGTCTGTGAAGAGTGAAATATTGAGTAGCTATTCATTAATATAAAGAAAGTAACCTTTTCAGATAAACTATTAAAGTAGACTATTTAGCATATTTCTCAAAAGAATAAAATCTGGATTTATGGGGAAAGGTAAAATGTTTTACAAGGACAAAAGCAATTTTGGCAAGAAACACAGATGATATCTACTGAGCTGGCCACAACTTATGTTGGCAATGAGAAACCTGCAGGTTTGTTTTTCCCAAATCACTAAATCATGCAGGAAAATTCTGTTCATAGTAAATTAATGTTCAAAAACAGGTGACCACCATATTTTGTATGCTGACATAAACATTCCTTAAAAACTTGCCACAAAATACCCCGTGGCATTTCTAAAAAAAGAAATATTGTAAAATATTTCAAGGAAATTTTGCAAGGAAATCACTGTAGATATTTATAAATGCTATAAACTAACTACAAAAATGCTATTACCAAACAGTTTGTTTCTTACCTATTGCCTTTGATTTTAGATATTTTGATTTATCTTAACCTCTGCAGAAGAGAACAAGACTGCAGGAATTCCTATAGCAGTACATTTTGAAATTGGATCATCATGTGTTTTGAGCCAGACAATATACTGGTTTTGGTTTGTGTTTTCTTTTTTGTCGATGGCTTCTTTTTTTTCTACAGTTTGACTAAAGCGGGCTAAGTGTTTCACTTTTCATAATAGCTGAAGACTCTGATTTCATACTGAGTTTTCACAGCCCTTGGTAAGGTCTTGCAGTGATAAAGCTTATGCATTTATAGTGAAAGACACAGATGGCAAAAGATACAGAGGTATTTAATCTATTAGACAAAATTATGCAGTTCAGTGGTTGTAGCTGAAGAAGCAGGTATTGGAAATCCAGTGCTCATTTTTACTGTTAAGGTTGATTTATTCTTGGTGAAACAAACTAAGAGATATGAGGGATTTCCATCATTCCAGGTCTTGAAATCAAGACTGAAGAGCTCTATTAGAGAGATGCATTGTGTTATGTGGGAATCCAGATAACATATTGGTAAAAAATAATTTGATAAAATATGCTTATAAATTATATACTAATAAACTTGCTTGGTATACTAATAAAAATAATTTAAAGAAACAAGCAAAATGGAGTGTTTCATGACATTACTGTCAAAATGAAGTGGCAAGTGCTAGAAGTGAGCTTTTAATCAGCTATGTGTTGGCACATTATGAGATTCCTAAAAGTGTCCCAGATCTGTAAATTTTTAAGCCGTCTTTTAACTGGTGTTGTATTCCTACTCTTTGCTACATCTCTTCCGGAAGTACCACACTGTTTCGCTTCTGCGGCTAAGTATTCTACCTTGCCACACTGTCTAGTAACTAGTGTTACATGCTACTTCACAGGTTTGCAACCCTCTTTTCTTTCTGGTACTGGTTTTGCTGTTGTGATCCCTGTCTGTGTAAAGAATTTATTTATTTCCTTTTAATCTTGAGCTCCATGGTCATTTAGTTCATTATTATTTTTGCAGAAACTTCAAGGAACATATAAATAATTAGTAATATTATATTTATTAGGATTTTTGTATCAAACACTACCATATCTTTTCATCTTTATTTTAGGCCCCAAAAAAGGAAAAATATTCTTATTTTAAAAGTGATCAGTGCCTATACCACTGCTACATACTTTTAAGGTACATCTTCTTTGCTTTTGAACCATTTATTTTATCACTGTTTATTTTTCACTCCTAACATGATTACTGGAAGGGTTAACAATCCCCTTAAGTTCAGTGTCCTTTCTTGCATTGTTTTCCCTGTAGTTCATGGTATGAAATTAAAGTAATATCTATCTGGAAATGAAAAATCCTATATTACATTAAGTGCCTTAGTTTACTTCATCAACTCATTCCCTGAACCTCTGAAAGGTTGTCTTTCTGAAATGGAAAATGTTATTTAAAATCCTAAAAAACAAATTAACAACCTCGCACAACTTTTTTTCATTTCATCTGCTCTTACAGTAAATGAGCAGCTTTTCTACAAAAATGTCCACTTGGTAGAACCTAATCTCTGCAATCATTTATCCTCTTTTATTAAATTATTTGGAAGATTGGAGCAGCTTCAGCAGCAATTGTTATATAATCTGTACTTGAGACACTAGGTGTCTCCCCTAATTGTAATTTGTATAGCCCAGATAATCACAGAATCACAGAATCTAAGGGGTTGGAAGGGACCTCGAAAGATCATCTAGTCCACCCCCCCTGCCAGAGCAGGGTCACCTAGAGTCCATCACACAGGAACGCATCCAGGCGGGTTTTGAATGTCTCCAGTGAAGGAGACTCCACAACCTCTCTGGGCAGCCTGTTCCAGTGCTCTGGCACTCTCACAGTGAAAAAGTTTTTCCTGATATTTACATGGAACCTCCTATGCTCCAGTTTAAAACCATTGCCCCTTGTCCTATCATTAGTCATTACTGACAATAGCTTGGCTCCATCATCCTGACACTCACCCTTTACATATTTGTAAACATGGATGAGGTCACCCCTCAGCCTCCTTTTCTCCAAGCTAAAGAGACCCAGCTCCCTCAGCCTCTCCTCATAAGGGAGATGTTCCATTCCCTTAATCATCTTAGTGGCTCTGCGCTGGACTCTCTCAAGCAGTTCCATGTCCTTTTTGAATTGTGGGGCCCAGAACTGGACACAATACTCCAGATGTGGCCTCACTAAGGCAAAATAGAGGGGGAGGAGTACCTCTCTTGACCTACTAACCACCCCCTTTCTAATGCACCCCAGGATGCCATTTGCCTTCTTGGCCACAAGGGCACATTGCTGGCTCATGGTCATTTTCGTGTCCACCAGGACAATAATAAAATCATGTTACTGACCCTTATATTGCTCAGATTCATCTTTATGGTATGTTTATGGTACATGCTGCAACATATTGTTGTGATACAGGCATCTGCTCACAGCAGTACTGAAGCTCTCTGTACTTGTATCTTCTTTTTTTCCTTTAGATAGTATCTGTTGCAATATCCTTACCTAATTTATCTGTTTCTGCCTAATAAAATCAGGCAAAATGTTTGTATAACTCTTCTAACTGTTTTTCCCACAATGTCTTTTTTTTCTAAAACTTTTTTCAGCAGTCATGGTAGATTCAGACTCTGACAAGGCCAGTACATCAGGAATTCAGATGCAACTCAAGTATTCTGGTTTTTTCAAAGGTTTTTAATGCTCAAATGTTCTCTAAACTTTATACAGCCCTGATCCATGAGCATTATTTGATTTTCATATATCCCTATTTATTATGGAAGAGAATTCAAGCAGACAATGATAAGAGTTTTGTTCTGTATCACCTTCCATATCTTCTAAACAATTCTCCACTTTAAAAACCCCCATCCTAAATGGAATACAGATAATGTTGTTTCCCTTGGAATTTATATCTCTTGTGGGAAAGAGGCATGAAGTGGTATTCCTTTCTAACCCAAGTAAAAGTATTTCTCAGGCCATAGTTCACTGTCTCCCTGTGACTATCAGCTTGTTGTCTAGCAGCAAAAGAATGTGTGTATCAGAGAGGGAAACACGATGAAAAGAAAACTCTGCACTGCACTATAAGATCAGCAACCTCCTTTACTTTGCTGATAAGCGGAAGTACAAAAAAGGAGAGAATGGGAGAGGGAGAGAGAGAGAGAAGGGAGTGATGTTGCCTCTTAGATTGCCCTGAAACAGTAACTAAAGGGTGCATAACTGAGCAAGCAGGAAATTCAAATTATTGTAAGCATAACACATAAATACCTGTTAAAAATATCACTGCAGTATCATCTGAATATGAGATTTCTTATAATCTAGAGATGGGGAGAGTTTATTAGGTCACTCAATACAGTCATGATGAGCAGTACCAGATGGTCATTGCAATTTCATCTTTGTTTTCTTTGTCTCATGAGAATCTAAGCAAGTTTACCATTGCACTTTTAGTTTCTGAATGCTTTGTAAGTATTTTGAATATATGGTGGGTGTCATTTAAAGGCCAATGCAAAATTATCAAAGCTTTTGTTTACCAATTGTTTATATTACGGTGATAATCTGTGTTTAAGGTCATTTCTCAAGATCACTTGAAACCTTGATATGGTAATATATATATCTATCTTCTTATACAGTAGTGTTTTTGCATTAAGGATATTGTATTTTCACTCCAGAGAAAGAACAGATTAAATTGTTTAAATTGGTGAAGTCAGTTTTGGTTTGTCTGCAAACTTCAGCAAAAACCACCTTTCTGTGCTTTGCAACAGCATCTGAAATACCAGCTGTCTATGCTGCCTGTTTGGCATCAATAGAAATTTGATTTAATCCTCCACATGCCTAGTACTTTCTATGTTTAACTCCTGAACCTATGCTATGATCCACACCAACCCATGTTTGAAACCCTTCAGGCCACCAGGTGACTGTAGGACTTACTACTCTGACCTGGCTCACCTTCCTGTGCATAACTAAAAGGTCAGAAGTTGCTCTTAAGAACATAGCTACGGGTTAAACTGTTGACTTAGCCTTGATACATTTCAGGCACCAATTTCAAGAAAACAGCAGAATATGATTGCTTAACTGATAGCTAAATTTTCTGAAGTGTCAACTAGAAGCATGGTCTCTAAGCTGAGATCAGCTTTTGTGAGTTTACAGGAACTCCTAGAAGAGGAGAGCTTATGCTATCAACCTGTGGTTTCAGCAGCTGGTACTGCTGGTAACTGTTCCTCAACTAAGTTTCTGTGGCCTTGGTCCACAGGTTTTCCATAACAAATAAGGCCTGGAGACCTTAGAAATCCAAAGCATAGAATTAATTAAAATGTCTTCCTTAACTGACCATGTTATTGTGGTGGGTTGAACTTGCCTGGTTGCCAGTTGTCTATCAAGCTCCTCTATCACTCCCCCTCCTCAACTGGACAGGGGAGAGAAAATATGATAAAAGGCTCATGAGTTGAGATAACAACAGGAAGATCACTCGGCAATTACCTTCACTGGCTAAACAGACTCAGCTTGGGGAAGTTCATTTAATTTGTTACCAATCAAATCAGAGTAAGATAATGAGAAATAAGAACAAATCTAAAAACAACATCTCCCCATGCCTCCCTTCTTCCCAGGCTCAACTTCACTCCTGATTTCTCCACCTCCTCCTTGCCCAGCAGCATAGGGAGATGGGAAACAGGAGCTGTGGTCAGTTCATAACACATTGTCTCTGCTGCTCCTTCCTCCTCACACTCTTCCCCTGCTCCAGCGTGATCTCACCCATGGCAGGCAGTCCTTCACAAAATTCTCCAATGTGGGTCCATCCCATGGTCTGCAGTCTTTCAAGAACTTCTATTACATAGATCCTTTCCATGGAGTAAAGTACTCCAGTGTGTATTCCCAACTGGGCTATATGTCCTGTCAGAAAATCTACTTCAGTGTGGGCTCCTCTCCACAGACCACAGGTCCTGCCAGGAGCCTGCTCCCTCATGGGGTCTCCATGTGGTCACAGCCTTCTTTGAGGCACATCCATTGACTGTGGCACGGGCTGCAGATTGAATATCTGCTCCAGCATGGACCACAACAGGATGCAGAGGGACAATGTGCATCACCATGGTCTTCACCATGGGCTGCAGGGGAATCTCTGCTTCAGCACCTGGAGTACCTCCTCTCCCTCTTTCTTCACTAATCTTGGTGTCTGCTTTTTTTCCCAGACATATTCTCAGTCCTCTCTTCTCGCTGATGTTGCACAGCCATTTTTACTCCTTCTTAAACACACTATCACAGAAACACTACCACCATTGCTGATTGGCTCAGCTTTGGCCAACAGCAGGTCCGTCTTGGAGTTGGCTGGAACTGGATCTGTCATGTATGGGGTCAGCTTCTGACATCTTCTCACAGAAGCCACCCCTGTAGGTTCCCCCACCACCAATACCTTTCCACACTAACCCAATACATGCATTTTTTAACATCAGAATTTTCTAGATGGTTTATACTGAAAATTCCTTTTAGCAGAAAGATCCATATACAGCTCTTTTTCACCTGAAGAATTTTTTTTACTGTATGTTCTGTTTTTCTTTTTTCTATATATTTTAGCTTAGGTTTTGGGGGTTTTTTCATTAAGAGGTATCAAAGTGGTTAAAACAGAAAGCAAGTTTCTGAATATACAGATTATATGCTCTTTAATTCATGTGTCTAAGCGTGCAGTATTTATGGAAGCAGAGATTTTCATATAGTCTTTTCATAAGATTTAGTGAGAAAGCAAATCTAATAATATCTCCTAATCTGACTGAAGTATCCTAGAGTATGCTGGAAATGCTGTAGTAGATTTGTCCTCTCACTCTGAAAGCTGGAATTCTAGTTATGACATGTCCTATTGTGACATCTTCATGCAGTCTTCACAGTGGAAATGGGAATTACCATTTCATTTGTTAGGTGAAAGCATTCATCCTTGAGGAGGGTTTGAGAGCTTGACATTGTCAGTATCCCTGAAGTGCATGGCCTAATGAGGGACAGGTTCTAAAAGTTTTTGTTATGAACTATCATACACAGCAGCTACTTCTAGTAAAGGCAGGCTTGCAGACCTGTGGGGTCTTTTTCTTCTGATTTACACCTAGTAATTTATCCTGTAGTTGGTGGTAGTACTTGTCAGTCAGGATATCATTTGCCATTACTTATTATATGCATCGCTACTATCAATAGTGTTCCCTCCTGTATATCTCAGCCCTTAATTTCATCATAAGGATCTTCATCATTTGCCTTAAAGTAATTTTTTCATGTGTGTATCGTGGTCTATTGTGCCAAGATTTTTAGGGTTCTGTGTCTATTCCCTTGTTACTTATTTTTAGATCTGTGACAAGTCTTGTTAGTATTTGTAAGTATTTCTCAAGCCTGAGAATATATCTATTCCAGGGGGAGAAGAAAGCAGTTAGACAAGCCTGCTTGCCCTTTGAGTTGCCAGTTTTATCCTGATTTCCCTGAATGTGACAAGATTGTAAATTTTCCTAGTCATTCTAAAGGTCACTTGGTATCTGTCTGTGAAGAAGTGGAG
Source organism: Aegotheles bennettii (assembly GCA_013398125.1). Classification (NCBI taxonomy): domain Eukaryota; kingdom Metazoa; phylum Chordata; class Aves; order Caprimulgiformes; family Aegothelidae; genus Aegotheles; species Aegotheles bennettii. The sequence goes on along the minus strand of VZRW01011529.1, from coordinate 30,502 downwards.
TAAGAATTTTTTTTTGCTGTGATCAATGCTCTGCATTTTTAAAAATTTTCTAAGTGTTTAAATAAACATTGAAGCTGTTAACTCAGTACATTTAAACTCCAAGCACACTTCCTTGTACATACTGTAATCCTCCTTCTGGATAATATTCAGAAAAAGTTAGGCTACTAGAATTTCTCCTACAGTGGTGTGTTTTGGACCACCTTTGTGATAATCAAGTCCACAGCACCTGAAAGAACTAACTGCAGTAAATCATTGAGTAAATTACTGTTCATAAAGTTAGTCATTATCTCTCTACTCAGTGTATTTTAGTGACGTATTAAGAGATGGAAGACAATATATCTATGTTAATTCATACATCTGTCACCCAAGGTACACATAGCTGTTTTTTGAAGAATGACAATTGAGAATTCAATCTTAACCTGTCAGTGTACCTTCAATTACCATTTTACAAACAAATTTGAATGAGACTCTCTTACTTCTCCATCACGTTATAAAGACAGAATCCATCAGTCAAAGATTAACTAGGTGCATCAAACTGTGGTAGTGAGAACTGTATAACTGTAGTAAAAGGGTACAAAGGCATGCAACAGATCATGTTGCAGTCTTGGTGGTTTGCAGGCACTTTCTGTCTCTTTTTAGGTTTTCCTTTACTGGCTTCAAGAGAAAGGAAAAGCAAGTTATATTAATAAACATAATCACAGTCAGTAGTCTACATCAGCAATGGAAGGGAAGAATTGGCATAATGTTTTATAATCAGATACAGATTTTTAACCGGAGAGAGATAGCATACCTAATTACTCATTTTTTTCACAGCATTATGAATGGCATTAGCTCACCATCTTGCTTGAATGTACCTACATAGCAAATGAAGGTATGACTGCAATATATCCTTATCTGTACTGTGTCTTTTCTAACCATCCTGGTAACAGCAGTAGTGAAGTTGTGCTAATGTGGATTTGATAGCTATTCCAGCCTACAGCTGCTCTGGGTAACTATTTTACTGTTCCAACAAAATACTAAGTCTCTACTACTATTTTCACCAACCCTAGATAAAGGTATTTCACCTTCATTTTGATGGCAGCATTGCAACATTCAAATTGGTTCTGAGCAAAGATAGAGTTAAATGAGTAAGATGAGTAATCAAATACCCAGAAAAAAAAATAGCTTGAACTCAGGAATAACAATGGAGAGTGAAACCAATTATAAGGGAAAAAATCAAGTACCTGTCAGCCTGACTTCCATACTGTGTGAGGTCGTGGAACAGATCATCCTGAGTGCCATCTCATGGCACGTGCAGGACAATCACTGGATCAGACCCAGCCAACATAGGTTTATGAAAGGAAGGTCCTGTTTGACCAACCTGATCTCATTCTATGACAAAGTCACCCACTTAGTAGATGAGGGAAAAGCTGTGGATGTGGTCTGTCTAGACTTCAGTAAAGCATTTGACACTGTCACCCACAGCATTCTCCTAAGAAAACTGGCTGCCCATGGCTTGGATGCATATATTCTTTACTGGGTGAAAAACTGTCTGGAAGGACAGGCCCAGAGAGCTGGGGTTAATGGAACTTAGTCCAGTTGGCGGCTGGTCACTAGTGGTGTTCCCCAGGGCTCAGTGTTGGGGCCAGTTCTGTTTAATATCTTTATTAATGATCTGGACGAGGGGATCAAATGTACCCTCAGTCAGTTTGCAGATGACATTAAGTTAGGTGGAAGTGTTGATCTGCTTGAGGGTAAGAAGGCTCTGCAGAGAGATCTGGACAGGCTGGGTTAATGGGCAGACACAAATGGGGTGAGGTTCAATAAGGCCAAGTGCCAAGTCCTGCACCTGGGCCACAACAACCCCAGGCACCAATGCAGGCTCAGGGAAGAGTGGCTGGAAAACTGATCAGCAGAAAGGGACTTGGGGGTGCTGGGTGACAGCCAGCTATGGATGAACCAGCAGTGTACCCAGGTGGCCAAGAAGGCCAATGGCATCTTGACCTGCTTCAAGAATAGCGTGGCCAGCAGGCATAGGGAAGTGATTGTCCCCCTGTACTCGGCACTGGTGAGGCTGCACCTTGAGAGCTGGGTTCAGTTTTAGGCCCATCACTTCAAAAAGGACATTGAGGGGCTGGAGCATGTCCAGAGAAGGGCAACAAAGCTGGTGAAGGGCCTGAAAAATATCTTATGGGAAACAGCTGAGGTAGCTGGGGTTGTTCAGTCTGGAGAAGAGGAGTCTTGGGGGGACCTCATTGCTCTCTAGAACTCCCTGAAAGGAGGTTGGGGTGAGGCGGGGGTCAGTCTTTTCTGCCGTGCCCATAGTGAAAGGATGAGAGGGAACGGCCTTAAATTGCAGCAGTGGAGATTCAGATTAGACATGAGGAAAAATTTTTTCACTGTCAGGGTGATTGGGTGTTGGTGTTCAAGATGCATCTGGATGTGGTGCTGGGTGATGTGGTTTAATGTGTGATTGTAGGTAATGTGTTGTGATGTAGGTAAGGAGTTGGTCTGAACGATCTTGAAGGTCTTCTCCAACCTCAATGATTCCATGATTCTATTTTCTGCAAAGAGCTGTATGGTAATATCATTATTGTTTTCATGAATGAATGACACTGGAACTCTCAGATCAAAAATATGGATGGCAGTGGTATTTTTCGGGGAGGCAGATATGTTGTGTTCACTTACAGTGGACAGATGACCAAGCTTCCTTGACTGTTCTTATTACCAGGTCAATCAGAAAGTGACGCATATGGAACAAACCAGCTTTGTTAGTCTGCGTTACCAGTGGTGAGAAACAGGAAACTATCCTGTCCTTTTTCAGATATTTCTATTACTGATCATAGCTTCAAGTAAATAGTTTAGATATTGTAGATACTTGTGTCAGAGAGATGTATTCATGTTAATAGGCTAATTAAACCTATAGAGACATATATTTTTTTAACTGATGAATTTGTGAAAAGGATTTGTTTGCACAGTATTTGCTGTGTGTATATTATTCTTTTGTTTTCCTCTTAGTATCTGGGGTTTCTTGGGACAGCTGTCAGGCTTATACAAATGAATTTATTCTTGCATTGTTCAAGTGCATTTTTCCTACTATAATAAATCTGTTCTCAACATTATAAAAGAAACCTTTTATTGTATTAGTAACATGGCTATTGAAAAGGGAGTTTGTGTTATAGTATGTTTTTTTCAATGAATGTGATCACTAACAGGATGAGATAGTGCAGATATGAAGTCTTTTTTTATTGCTGTCATAATTAGAGCTTAACCAAAGACAACCACATTACTTTTATAGAAAAATGCTCAGACATCTTTAGCCCTGTAGGAATCTCTCTTACATTTTCATTAATTTGGCAGTGAGCTTGGGGAAAACAAGTGAAAAGAAAAGGAAAGTGGTAGAATTTGGGTCAGAAGACGTCTGAAGAATATTCATGGATTAATGTCTTTTTCGACTTGAATTTGTCCTCTCCAGAAATAAGGTTAGAATTTATCTTTTTCCATTCCAGAACAACAAATTAACTGGGTTTTTATTTCAAATGTAAGTAAACTGTTATCTAAAACTTTTATTTAAAAAAGAAATGATATGGTATATTGATTTCATTTAATTCAAAGAAGGGTAACATAATTTGTGAGTAATTGCCATCTGTTGTCTAACTCCTTCCATTTACAGCAGAAAATAGTGGATATGGATTCAAAGGCAACAAATATTGATGGAATATTACTGATATTTTAAGACCAAACCAAGTAAATACTTGTAATGCTGCTGTTCCATTAATTGTCAATATCTGTGACTGACTAAGCCCTTAGGGGTAGAATGTGGCTCACTGAATAAATCTCTACAATGGAAGAAAGGTCAACAGATATTGTCAAGGACACTGTGCCCGTGAAGCTCAGAAAATAATGCAAAGTGTGACTGACCACAGTAGTTGCAAAGAAGCTGACTTTATCTCACTGCAAAGGAAACCAGAGGGTGGTCTTCATTTTAGATAAAGAGCTATCAACAATTGAGTGGATATGGTGGTGTAAATGTCTCCTTCAGTTAGCCAGGGCAGCATGGGGAAAGTGAATGCGTGGCTCAACCCAACCTAAGTAAACCAGCAAAAGTTTTCAAGAGAGAAACATGCAGGCTTCAACCCATGTATTCCTTTCCTGAAATTTTGGATGCCCAGTGTCATGACAGTGAGCATGTTATAGAGACTGGTAATGGAGATCACACTGGTACTGTGATCCAAGTGGGTATTGTAATTGCTGTATTTCACTAAGTGTCACATTTGTGTTGTGTTTTCAGTATATTATGTATCACTCTGTTAAATCTGAAATCCCATGCAAGATCAGCTGCCTTTATATAAGAAAATCTGATATGAAACTTTATGCCCTTCTGATCAGAGAGTATTGGACTCTGATAACATCACCTGCAAAACAAGACTGAGCAGGTATCATAATATAGCATGTGTTCTCAGTTTGCTTTGTACCGATCATTTCACATCCTGATATTTGGTTTTTATAGAAAAGCTGAGAATTTGTGCATTTTTATGAGTAAAAAGGAAAAATATAATGTATTTATTGATATCTTGGCATAAATGTCAGTATATAATTCTGCCTCTGGTGTCTTCAAAACGTTGTCCCTTGTGAAAGAAAAAATGATATATTAATCAAAATCAGGTAATGAGTATCAAGAAGATTGCTTTTCTTCTATGGACATTTGCTATAGCTGCTCTCTGAGCAATACAGATCTAATTATATGTAGCTGTTTATTCTGTATTATTCTTTTCCTCCTATTGAGACATTTAGTCTTTGGTTGAATGTTCTTATCTGGTGAATGGAATCAAACACATATATCTCCTGTCACTTTGTCCCCTTAAGTAATTTTTGATGGCATTTTTGAAAAAGCATTGTACACCCTATAGAGGAATGGAGTTTATTAATCAAAAAATGGCCAATCAACACCTTCCAATTCAGTGAAGTGACCGAATGAAGAAGGGGAAGTTAGTTCAGGAACTGATTCAGATTTATTTTTTATTTTTATTTTTTTTATTTTAGGGCAGGTTTTTTTGTGAGAAATTGTGACAAGTTCCTGCAGTACTCAAGGTTTACCAACAGGGAAATACCTGTGAAACTCTTCATCTTTCTTACAGCACCAAACCCCTTGATTCCCATGTGTAAAAAAACTATCAGGCAAGGAAGGCTGGAGATCAACATAGCTGAGTAAGGTCAAAATAAAATGTAAGAAGGAAATGCAAAGACAGTGGAAGCAGGGTCACGCATCCTGGGAAGAATACAGGGACACTGCTCAGGTGTGTAGGGATGGGATCAGGAAAGCTAAGGCACAATTGGAGCTGAATTTGACAAGGAATGTGAAGAATAACAAAGGGCTTCTACAGGTAAATTCGTCAGAAAAGGAAGACGAAAGAAAATGTACCATCCCCACTCCCCATCCCCCAACAAGTATGACAGCAGAACTAGTGACAACTGACAGTGAGAAGGCCGAGATATTAAATGATTTTTTGCCTCAGTTTTTACTGGCAATCACTCTTCCCACATCTCTCAAGTCCCTGAACCTCAAGTCAGGGAGGTCCCTCCCACCATAGATTAATATCAGGTTCAAGACTATCTGAGGAACCTCCATGGGACCCATTTAGGTGCATCCTAGAGTCCTGAGGGAAGTGGAAGAAGTAGTTGCTAAGCCACTTGCATCAGATTTGAATAGTCATAACAGTCAGGTGAGGTCCTCAGAGACTGAAAAAAGGGAAATATCACATCCATTTTTATAAAGGGTAATAACAAGGGCCCTCGGAACTACTGATCCACCAGCCTCACCTCTATTACATGTAAGATCATGGAACAGACCATCCTGGAAGTTATGTCAAGGCATATGGAAGACAAGTAGGTGATTTGAGACAGCTAACATGGCTACACCAAGGGCAAATTGTCTGATGAATCTGGCACAAATCTACACAAGAAGGGTAGCCAGCAGCTCAGTGGAGGTGATTCTCCCCCTCTACTCCACTCTCATGAGACCCCACCTGAAGTATTGCACCCAGCTCTGGGGTGCAAGAAAGACATGAAGCTGTTGGAGCTGGTCCAGAGAAGGGCCACAGGAATGGTCAGAGGGATGTAACACCTCTCCTATGAAGATAAGCTGAGAGAGCTTGGCTTTTTCAGCCTGGAGAAGGCTCCAGGGAGACTTTATTGTGGCCTTTTGATCTATAAAGAGTGCTTATAAGAAAGACAGAGAGAGAATTTTTACCAGGGCCTGTAGTGACAGGACAAGGGGCAACAGTTTTAAACTGAAAGATGGAAGATTCGTCTAAAATGTAAGAAAAACTTTTTTTGCAATGAGGGTGGTGAGACACTGGAACATGTCACCCAGGGAAATTGTTTATGCTTCTTCCCTGGAAGTGTTCAAGACAAGGCTGGACTAGCCCTTGAGCAACCTGATCTAGTGAAAGGTGTCCCTGCCCATGGCAGGGGCATTGGTACTGAGTGATTTTTAAAGGTCCCTTTCAACCCAAACTCTTCTCTGATTCTATGATTCTATGATTCTATGGGTTTATGTTTCTATGATTCTTGTTCCTTTTGTATATATAACCCCCTCATTTCTAAAATCTAGAAGGAGAGAAAGAAAAAAAAAAGCATGTGAAGTCTGTAGGTATTGACTTGAAGGAATTGTAAGAGCATCTGACATCTGAGCTACTTACTAATATCTTTCAGCACCTTCCCAGAAATTATTTGACTGTTTGTGAGAAGAAGCTGTTGTGCTATTATAATTACATGCATTTCTCTAGATGAACATAGCACTTCCAGGATTACTCTGTGCTTATGGAGATGGAAGCATTGCCACAGAAGCTTCATTTTGGTATTAATTCTGTGCCTTTGAAAGGTCATCCTGCATGGTCCAGTGTATTCTACAACTCTGAAATAGAGTGTAACTCTAACTCTACTGTTTTCCACCTTGTTGCACAAAGATATTGATAATAAACTTAATGACTTCTGTCCTGATAGACACACAAGGTTCATCACTGTGTTTTGATGTAGGTACTAATTTGTAATTCTGATATTTCAGCAGCCTCCATCAAGTCTACCTCTGAACACTTTTTTCCTCTGTGAACTTCCTATCTCAAATGGCAGTGTCTCAAGATATATTCAAAAGCAACTAGGATTTCCTTGTCCAGTGAAGTACATGAAACAAAGAAAAAAACAGAGATTAAAATAATGAAGCCTTTTATTTATTTTTTTTCTGTAGTCTCTGCCAAGTTTAAGCAGTTCTGACTTTACTGAGCTAAACCTGAACACTGAAAGCTGTGCAGCAGGGAGTTTATTCATAGACCTGCTGCTTCTCTTGTAATGTCACACCAATCAGACTTTCTCCATCTTCCCTTGAACTTTTTCATTAATGTTGAACAACTCCCTAGATATTTGGGAAAACACTTCTTGACAGTGTCCGTTCATGCATTGTTTTATGTTCTAACTGTCAACAGTAGAAGTTATTTTTTACCTTACAAATATACAGCAAAATACAAGGAGATGCATATCCATATACAGCAAATGCAAGCAAGAACTAGCTTTCTGTCTGTGGAGGTATACAGTGTCCCTTTCCTTGAAAAATTATACACAATTATTTATTATATGTATTATATGAGATATGTTGTCTACTGCCAATGCACTCTTTTAGTAATGTATGTGTGATGCCTTTTGCAGCGAAGAATCTGGGACTTCAAAAGAAAATGAAATGTCACAAAAGTTCTCAACTGGTCTGTGCTGACCAAGGAGAGAGGTTAGGATGCAAAGTACAGAATTATAGGAGTAAATATGTATTAATGTGCATGAGGTGTTCCAACAAATTGTGGCACCCTGGATGAGGTTTTACACAGGGTTCTTATACCCTTCAAATGTTCAGGTACAACATGAGTCGACTAATCACTAACATCCACACTAATGGTTACTAATCATATTAAAACTTTACAAAGCATTCTTGCTGCTTGTTTATTGATCCAGATGTCCCTTGAGTCAGTCTTAGTTATTTATCTATGAAGCCAGACAACTCTTGGAGGGTTTCAAAGACACGTTAGAGGAGCTAGGATTCTGTCCTTATCTTGATTATCCAGGGATATCCTTTATCCTTCATGGACAGCTCTTCCTTCTAAGAAGCAAAGTCCTTCTTCCCAGGGCCAGGATGGGAAGTTTGTTTTACATAAGCATGAACAATACCAAAGTCTCCATTAAAATTCCACTACCTCATTACATTTAATTTTTATATATATACGTATTTATGTGTGTATACATATATATAAAACAAAGTTAATACAAATTCATACTATAAAGACTCTTTGATATAATAGTTAGGGAGGGGAATTTTCATAACAAGTGTCAGACTGAGTATTTCCCTAATGCTCTTTTGAGTACTTTTGCAGGATCCTAGACATTGATTCATAAAAAAGTACACTTTTCTTGATTCTCTTGTTTGCCATGAAATATAGCTCTTTTCCTGTATAATATCCTGTGCAAATAGAGTATTTGCAGTGAGAAGGCTGGCATCCATTACAGACTCTCTTAACTTGGGACGATCTGTTGTGCTCTTAGATTAAATATTGACCATCAATATGTATAAATGTTTATGCAGAGTTTCAAGTAGTTGTGGATTTTGATTATCATTATTTCTTGAGTGTTTTAACTTTTGAGTCATTTTGCATTTCATTGCCATGTCTGCGTTTGGGAGATAAAACTGTTTGCATCACAATATTTTTGTTACGGTCTGTTAAAATATCTGTATTATAGGCCCAGTAAATAAATACTAGGTCCTTGTAACGAAAGAGGATATATATTGATAGGACAAGGTGTAATGGTTTCAAACTGAAAGAGGGGAAATTTAGATTGGATGTGAGGAAGAAATTCTTTCCCTTTAGAGTGGTGAGACAGTGGCCAAGGTTGCCCAGAGAGCTGGTGGATGCCTCATCAAGTGTTCGAGGCCAGATTGGACTAGAATTTGAGCAACCTGTTCTAGTGGGAGCTGTCCCTGTCTATTGCAGGAGGGTTGGGACTAGATGATCTTTGCCTTGTATCTTGTAACCTTGCTGGTTCATTGCCTTGTATCTGCAAAACCCAAGAGTGTCGTTATATCATGGTCTCATGGGAAACAACTATCAGTGGTCTGAGAATCATTCTCAATCCTCCCGTGCCCCATTTATTTTACTTCTTGTTTCATAATCTTTAGTTCATATTTGAGAAAACTAAATGTTGTGCACAGCAAAGTGGATATTTACCAAATATTAAGTAGTTAACCAATAATATATGTGTACAGAATCTGAACAACCATTCCATTTGCAGCATTTGGACCCAAGTAGGATGCTCCAATTATTGTTAATCTTATCATAAAACAATACGGAGTTTTACAAGGTCCTGGGAAAAGTACGTAGTACTAAGGAAAAAAACATCACTGTCGTCTTCATTGTCACAACCTGCTGCACTGGAGAGAGCATCCAGACAATAAATAATAAATGTTTGTCTCATGGTTGGCTTTCCTACGTGGCAACTGGGAAGATTTTTCCCTTTCCTGCTTCCTCTCTCTGCCCTGATGTTTTGCCAAAAAGTAACTTTCACTGTTAGAATTAGTGTATGCCACCCTCTAATAAATCTCTTTTCATCCCATGCTAGCAAGATTTCTTACTATGTGTAAAAATTACATGGTGCATGACAGTCATGTAAATATTCTCTGGTAACAGATGAGTTTAATTTGAAGTTGCAGCTGATCAACAGTATTAAGGCTTTCATAGTATCTAAACAACTTATTCACTAAATCTTAAAGCTGTGAAAAGAAGACAAATACTTTGTCTACCTCAGTATTCAAATTTGCAAATATTATTTTTTATATAGTATTAAATAGTCCCTGAGAATGAATGTTTCTTGTCTTACAAGATAAAGAGACAGAACTTCTATTATATACTTTGGCAATCTTCCATGAGAGCTTATAGGAGTGAGGATTCCTATCATATTAAAATAAGTACAGGCAATGAACACCACTTCCGATAGCTAAGTGCTATAACAACATTTTCCTTCAAGATGTTTGCTTCAATTCAAACACTAACTTTAACTCAATCATGTCTTGAATCTTTTTTTTCACAAAGCAGTCTGTGATTGCTCTAAATCTCCACTGTTTTCCCTTCAAATAATAAAAATAGCAGAAATAATTGTGTACTTTTTTCTTCTTTACCTTGTTTTTTTCCCTTTCTTCTTGATAAAAGTAACAGCATTAAATTGAATATTTTCTCTCTCACACATTATCCTCTGTAAATCTTCAAGTGCTTTCTAAGGATATAATTTTTATTATCTTTTCACTTTTTCATGAGGGAAAACTGCAGCAGAGGAAAAATGTATGGGGAAAAGTATAGACGGAGGAGTATAAGATTCCAAATCTTCCAGTTTCATAGTTACATAAAAAGGTCTTCCTAAACAATTTCTTGTTTTCCTGTTTCCAGGAATATAAACAAAATGCTGTAATAATGTAGAGATAAATTATTTATTCTATGTATGATAGAACAGGCTGTAATCAGGTGACTAGAATGATGGTGTAAACCCCTGGCAGGTTGAATTTGCTCTAAGCTGCTATTGCATAACTCATGCAGCTGAACATCCAGAAAGAGAAATTAAGGACACTAATTACAGTAAATTAAATTATTCTAATTGTTGTCGCAAAACAGGGTTTGTTTACCTGGTGTACAACCCAATAACACACAGAGTTGAGGTATTAGCAATTTATTAGCAGTTCTGTGCAGAAAGGGGTGCTAGGGGTATTCCACAGAGTTAACACACACAACATTGGAACAGTCATAAATTTATACATTAGAAATTGACATATTTAGCATATTCATTGTTTACTAGGTTTTTACTGGTGTTTACAATCCCCTATCTTAAAGCTGAAAGGTATAGAACATCCTTATCTTCATTTAAAGGTACAGTGTCTTTAAATTTTATACACAAGCTCAGTGGGTGAGGGTTTTCAAGAAGAGGCAGGTTTCCTAACTTTTGAAGATGTGGTTTTCATATTATAATTAGTCAAGTTCACCTGAAGGGCACATTTTTTAGCTGATTCATGCAGTACAGCCAAGCTTCTTGGGCAATCAGCCCACTAAAGTTCCTGGTACATGGGTTTAGGTCTGGTTTACCTTCTCTCCCATTGTCTTGTCAAGAGGTGATTTTTATTAAGCTAGTTAAGAATTACATCCATAAAGATTTCAACATCATAAGAGCTAATATTTCAGCAGCTTGTTTATGAATAAATAACCATCACTGGGCCACAATAATAATCTTAAAAACAGGCTGCAAGTGGCATAGCAAGATCTGGTGCGTGAAATGTTTTGCATGGAGCAAAGATGTAAGAAATGGAAAGGCTTTATCAAACTGGATTAATGATTTTGTGGCTGATAGCAAACTAAGTAAGATACGTATGGATGTGGTTTATATATAAGTAATTAACAAAATGCTTAAAAATTTTCACACAAGGAAGTCAGTGGAATAAACTAAACTAAGATGGATGCTCCTTACCAGCAAGTTCAGTCTCAGATTAAATCAGGGAAATATTTATACATAGAGAAAAAATTATGTTTGACCTGATTTCTTGTTAAGATACAGGGCAGCTTTCTAGAGCCAGAGGGAAACACTCCAGAAGGCATTTGATAAGAACAAAGGTAGAAATTATGATCATTGTTCTGATGAGTATTAATGTCTGGGTGATTAATTTACTTCTTTATAGAATTTGAGGTCCAGAGCTAAGCACATGTAGTGCAATGATAATGTAATGGAATTTAAGATGAGTGATTTATAGTTTCCTTTACTTAGTTTCATGAGTAATGTTTCATGTTTAAAATGCACCTTGAAATCATATTCTTCTAAAATTTTGTAAGAGAACTCTGAAAGAATAAGTATCTTGATTCTACATAGCCACAGGAAGCTTAATGTTTGATGTTAACTAATAAACTACCAGTGGTAGTGAGGGGACATTAGGTGATATAACTGGAATATTTTTTGGGTATTTAATGGAAAATAACAGTAAGATTTTAATAGGGAAAAAAAAAAACCAAAACAAAAACAACAGCATTTCTTACTATTTAGATTAGCTGGAAAAGTAAAGCTTTGAGATATACATTGATAAAGTACAGATATTCAAGAGATATTTTTTTTTCTGTTGGAAGAAAATATTGAAGCTAGATCTTGAAAGGCATTTGGGGATTAGTCATCTATCAAAAGCTTCTGTTAGAAAGTCTTTATAGTGTCTGGAATACAATGTCTGGAGAAACCATGTCTGATCAGCGCTAGGCCTCCAGACATTGCTACGCACACAGTGTATTGGCACATTGAGCTCTTAACTGTCTTCACTCAGTCATCAGGTTTCTCTGTGAGAGGGAAAGAGACTCTTTGCTAGCTTTTTTTTTCTCCAGTAGCAGAGTTTGAAAAAAAAAAAGAAATGTCTGCCATAAGAAGGCAAAGACAGTCCTATCATCAGATGACCATCTGTGAGCATCTAATACTACAGGCCTCGTTATTGTTATTTTATTTTCCTAGTCATGTTACTTTGGCTGCAGCTGTTTTAAGAGAAGATAGACATTGCATAACATACTTTGTATGTTCATCTTGAGAGAGGTAAGTTGCCAATTTAAACATAAGCACACTGGTTTTGAAGAGGAGGAAAAGGCTGTGGTATCATAGCTTACAATTCTACTTGTCCAGTCATTTATTGTTTTTATCTCTTCAACAGTTTGATCTGTTCGGTGCTCCACTTGGTGTTTTCTTGGAGAACAGAAGAGCAAGAGAAGAAATCCAGAGGCAAGGACATGATTGTGAGGAATGTTATTCGGTATTCTAGACTTTCGATATTTTAAGATAGAAATGTTCAAGTCTTCTTTTGGCATTTGCATTGAAAATAAAAACTCCAACAAGAAAGTTTACCATGAGGTTTGTGCTGTCAAGTTCAGTATTTCATTTTCTGCTAGCAGAGAGAAGGCTAAGAAGACAAAAGCATGCTAAGATACCTGAAAATTCTTTTCATCATTGAAGTTGGAATATGTTCTGGTTTTCGCTCTTGGGTTGATTCAAAGAAGTATTCCGCCCCGTGCTACCCGCCCATAACAGTTGATATCTGAAATTCATTGATACAGGTTGTAAAGCACTACATACCTGCCTAATGCACTGACAACACAACTGGCTGATTACCCTTTACACGCAATAAACAAGGAAGTGTGGAATGTGTAAATACTTGTTTTGTATAAATTGTTGGATAAATAAGGAAGACATAAAGGTCAAAATCTAGGATCCTTTTGTTTTTCATCCAGCTTTTGAAAGCAAATGCATCTCATATTAGCTCTAAATTTTTATTCTTGTGTTTCTACTCTTATTTTACTACTTGAAAAAAGGTATGCTTTTATGTCACAATGTTTCTCTCTACAGAATGCATACATATGAAACAAAAAATCTCTTGCAGGAAGCTTAAAAGGGGACCTGATGCTGCTTTCATTTGTTTTTCATTTTAATTATAACCTACAAATCTCTATGGAGGAGGAGGGATTGCTATTAAGTATCTTGAAATATTTGTTTCTGTTCCTTTCTACTATGAATTCCTTGTGAAACCTTGGGAAATGAGATAATAATCTTCATCTCACCTTTTGCCTTTCCTTTCTCAAACTACAAAACTTTTGGGACAAAATGTGTTTGTTATTGTGTGAACGTCATTGAGCATAATGGACTCTAGTACTAGTTAAGAACTTTTGTGGAGTTCTAACACAGCAGAAGTGAGAGTGAGTGTGTAAGCCAATTTAGTGTGAACTGCCAACTTCAAATACTTTGCCTTACTTCATAATCAAACAAGGAAGACTTCCATGATAATGAAATACAACCATCTGATATATATACATTTTTTCTTTTTCTCTGTTTAACTGCTCGGCTATACAGTTTTTCTAAAAATAAGCAAATAAATTATGAAAGTATTATGGTAGTTGTGTTAGAAGATTTTTGTTTCCCATCTTTCACAAACAGTTTGATAGAATCATGTCTTGTGTATGAAAAAATATTGTGAATAAGTTGTATTCATAGGTTAGAAAACAAGTGGACAAACATATTGAGGCAATATTTATTGCTATCAGTCATTCATCTCAGAATAAAAGATAACATGATTGCATGATGTTACTATATTTTCTTGCCTTTTTTTCCCCATTTTAAGGGTCAAAAAGATATTGCACTTAGTACCAACTGGCTAAAAAGAAGATAGATTATAGTAATTCAAAATATTCCTGAGTATGAAAGAAAATGTAAAGCAATAGGAAGGGAAAGAATGGTGGGAAAGATGACTAATGGTTCCATTCTCATGGGTCAGAGTCTGATGTCTTATAAATGTTATGATAATTAGCTGGCTTGGGAGAATGAACTGCTCAGTAATTATGTAGATACTTTATTGACACACTATTCTTACTAATTATCTAAGCTTCAAATATAGAACAATGTTGAAACAAGTGAGAACAGGCTATTTCTTTACTCATCACATTAAGGCCACATATTGTGTGGTCCTTATTAAATGTCAGACATTGCTAATGTTAATTGCCTTTCCCATGAAAATTGAACTTTTTTTGACTAAATAGAGAATGTTGAAAATGTCGATCCTTTGTAATAGACAAAGCCCAAAAACCTGGAAGAGAGAAATAAACTATTTTACCGTCTCAAATTAAACAGTTCTTGCTGAAATCTAGAAAGGTCAGTTTAAGTCCCTAGTAGAAATGAACAAATGAGGGGAAGAAGAGAACAAAAACCTTCTCTTCTGCCATTTAGAAAAAAGAGCAGTACTGAAAGTTACTTTCTTCCTTCTTTGCAAATAAAATAACCACACTCCTATTTACAAAAACACAGCTTTACATGGAAAAAAAAAACAAAACAGGGAAAAAAGAAGGCGTATGTGGAATTACTTCCTTTTTCAGATCAAGGGGATTTGCATAAAGCAATGGATTGAACATAGTACTCTTCATTAATGAGATATTCTAGGGAGCTTTACATATTAATGTTCTTCCATTTAAGTATTTTATTTTTTAATATTTTTTTTTTAGACACTTCAGGAATATTTGATATAAAACTCTAGTTCTAGTTTTTAGTTGGGAGACAAAATTGCAATAACTGCATAATAATTAGGTGCATGGCAATCAGATGTAGTCATATTTCTGTTTCATCACAATTTAGAACTCAGGTTTTCAGGAAACACATTTCTCCAGGTGTCAGAGAAATATACAGAAAATTTGATCAAAAGTACCTGACAATGTAACAGAACTGTATTATAGTAGACTAAGTATATATGGATGGATAATTTTTTTTCAGGTTTGAAGGGAATATATATTGTTCCTGCTCAATTTATTTTCAAATAGTTTGAGAGATATGTTG
Organism: Aegotheles bennettii; assembly: GCA_013398125.1. Classification (NCBI taxonomy): domain Eukaryota; kingdom Metazoa; phylum Chordata; class Aves; order Caprimulgiformes; family Aegothelidae; genus Aegotheles; species Aegotheles bennettii. The sequence goes on along the minus strand of VZRW01011529.1, from coordinate 15,112 downwards.
GTATTTTGTAAAATTTGACTGAGTTGTATACTAAAAATAAATTAAATTTGAAGAAATTTCTGAAGTAATTTACAAAACTGCATAACAAATAAGGAAAAAAGTGGACTTGAAATTTCATTTTAATTGAGAACTTCCCGCTTGCCAGAACCTTGCTTGTTTTCGAATGTCTGAACAAATATGAGTAAAAGTAAGGCTACTTTTATGTTGTTGATGTTTTGCTTGTTTTCCAAATCAATTATTTTAAAAATAAAATTATAAAACTCATGAATAATTCACTGGTAAATTAAAGACACGTCTACTTCTTTTGAATGTAAATATAGACATTATTATTTCAGGATCCTCACACAACAGTAATTCTTTCATTCAGTAGTAATTCTATCTAGAGATACAGCTTCATACGGAAACAGATTTAGAAGCTTGACCACACAAACCCAAAGTATTTAAGGACGTAATTAATATGTGTGTACTTGAAGAAATACTTAAACTATTCTTGTACATAGCATAAGTAAGATATAAGTTGAATTTCTGTGTACAGTTTTGGACAGTAATCTTTGATGAGGATGTGGACCATTCAAATCCAGCACAAAGCAATGAGAAAAGTGTTATGTATTGACACCCAGACATACAAGGACAAATTGAATTTGTTGGGATTTCCCAGTATAAAGAAGTTTGAGGAGGAGAAAATAATATGTTAATAGTATCCAAATACATGAGTGACTACTGTAAAGAATTTAATAATCTGTATTGCTGTTGGATGGAAAAGGTAATGCATTTACATTTTAAAATCAGAAAGATTCAGCTTAGACATTAAAAAAAGACTTCATGATGAAAAAGAATAATGAGAAGGTTAATAAAGCTGTGGTAAAACAATGTTCTTTTTATACATGGGCAAACCAAGTATTTGGAAAGAAATAAATTCCATGAGCTGCATTTTCATTCTGGGGAATCCTTCCAGATTACACTGATTAGAATGTGAGGTCATTTATCTTCTGCTAGTTCCCATATTTTTGGTTGTATTTGCTAATTATCAAAGAAAATTATAGATAATCACAGTTTGGAATTTCACTGCAGGGATGAAGGAAATTACATGAAAACAAAAGCTTTTGTCAAATATAAATATTTATACCTTCAGGTAACTCTTGAAAAGTATGAGAAAGAGAAATTTTTCAGAAACAGTCAGCCATACTGTAACAATACTTCCACTGAGCAGGATTTCAGCAGACTTTAATGGAATTTGAATTAGGCAACCTGGGAAATTTCAATAACCTCACATTAAAGTCTCTAAGATCTGAATTGTTCACTGTGTAAAAACAATTACAAAGCTCACACTTTCCATTTCCTTGCTTGGTTTGAGACCTGGTTAGGTCTCAAGAATATACATCCCAAAAGTTTAAGAAGTAGTTCTTGATGTCGGCCTACACTATCAGTTTATAGCAAATTTGTCTAATAATACTATTTGAAGATATTTTCCCTTCTAATATAATCCATGTATAAATGTCACTTTAAATTATAGACTTTAATTTCTGACTTACTGTGAATTATTTTTGTAAATATGTATTTGACTTCATCAGTTGCATGTATGTATGTTGTAGTAATGTAACTATTCTGTGACTAAAATCTATTGATATGGCACACAAACTGGTGTTTACAGAAAACACTTGCTAGCTACAAGGAAAAAAAACCAACCTGTTTGCATGGTTTTTTGTATTGAATTTCATTGAGTAAGCACGTCAGTGTGTGTCTATCGACTTATTCTCTTTAACTACCCTTAAAGTTAATTGAATTTGCTTTATATATTTTGCTTTTTTTCCTTTGGAGAAGATGAAATATTCTATTAGCTACATATAAGATGGCTGCTAATAAGTCATTAAAAAGTTTTTACTGGTCAGGGTATCATTGCTACACATGGTGAAATCTAAGATTCAGTTCTTAACTATTACCTGTTTTTTATCATTGCTACAGATTGATCCAGGAGGAACACATTAATAATATTACAGAAATCACTGCCTGACTTAAAGCTGTGTCATCAGCACTGAACTTCCAAATAGAAAAAAGAAGTCACGCCTATCATCTTGTAGATGCCAAAATATTCTTTCATAGCTTTCTGTTGATTGTCAGGCTGTTCTAGCTACCTGAAACCTATTTCTTCAGGTAATTATTTTGACAAGTTATTTTCCTGCTAGCACTTATCAAGGACTTCTATAGTTTGAGTCAATAGATAAAAAAATTCTTGTGTTCTACTGCTATAGGTAGGTGCTGTCTAAGGCATTTTTGTTCTCCTAACAAAGGTCCAGGGTCAAGTCCAGAGTATCTTTCTTACTCTTTTTTGTAGTTCTAATCTATCTTACATAACACTGACTGAATTTTTGTTCTACAACTTTCCCTATCCGTACCTTCTACCGTGAGGACAGGTCTGCATAATTAAAGAATATGCTTCCAGAAAGCTGCCATCCTTACAGAATAGACAACTGTATTTCCATATTCACTGACTAAAGGTTGTAAGGGTTAGAGGGAATAAAAAAGTGCATATATCAACCAGTACCACAGTCAGTTAAAAAATATTTATGTGATCTTTCATGGATTATGCAATGGTACATAATTAGTTGGACTAGAAATACAATTTTTAATTATACATCATAGTTAAATCTAGATATATTTGGGAAACTAAATTAGAATACTGCATTGCCTACATTGTTGTATGGTTGTTCACATCTAGGAGAAACTACATAAACTAATATCAATAGCCTAAGAGTTGTGCAAAATGTTTTATGCTCTGAAATAAGTTGCAGGGAAAATGGCTCGGCTCAAGTTGTCTAATTCAAACCAGGATCAAAGCAGCTTGTTTAACTGCCAAGTAGTGAACACTTGGGGTCAATATCAATATTACAACAGGTAAAGCACAATATTTGATTCTTGTAAAATGTTAATACACAGCTAAAAATTTGTGAACACTGTTTTATAAATTAGTGCTCTAAATCTACCTATTTCCTCTCTCCATCTCACATATACACACATGCACACACACATATCCCCCACTATGTTGCCAACACACATCTGCTCTCCTGGCACTGAGGTCTCCTCCCTTGTACATCTTTCGTGGGAGATGAGGGTAATCCAGCTTCATGTGTACCTCTGCTACTCCTTACACTCTGCTGTCCTACACAACAGTGACAAAGTCCCCCAGGAGTCACAGGTGCCCACCTAAGGTGGGTGACTACTTGCTCCCCCTCTGCTGCCACCCCATGAGCTAGGTGCAGAATGCTCTGTCTATCCTGGGAAGGAGTAACAATGTCACTGGGGAGATGTCTGGCAGTGTAAAGTCAGGTGTTGGGATTGTTGCTCTGTTACTCTGCTCACTCCAAGGTATCTCCTCGCTCTTACAAATTTTCAGTCTTCTAGTTGTTTTCAAGCTCACTTGCTCTTTATTTCGAAAGGTTTTCTGTAATCTCCTTGGTTGCTATTTAAACCAGATGGTAGTTGTCTTTGGAAAACTGTCTCATTCTTCATTTCCCTTTGAACATTACCAGTTTTTAAACAAACATCCTCTCAGACCAGTGTTTCTGGTATTCTGCTCTCATGAGCTGCTGACAACAAGATTTCCATTTCTCTAATTCAAGCTGTGTTACAAAAACTTACATGATAAGTGACATATATTTACCAAAAAAGCGTAGTACTGCACCATGTTAATTTCATTTGAAAAGTAGCATGCTACTGGAAGCTGTCCCATATCTCTCAACTGACAATGGCAGTTGTGTGTTGGAATACAGAGAAGAATGGGTGGATTATCCACCTCTTCCTGTCTTCCAAGTAGGACTTGTAACACTTCTGAAAAGACTGAAACACAAATGAACAAGTCCAAAATAGCTGTAAGAAAGGGGGATATGGACAGATCATCTCCTTTGGTTTAAGCATTGGTTTTGGTCTTAAGTATCATGAATTAGAATGTCAGGGGGCAGCAAAGGCCTCTGTTGCCTCAAATTTGGGGACTGGAGACTGAGGGGGACAACAAGACTGGCAGCACAAGGTCCTCACCAGCCAGGGCCCATCCCACAGGACCAGAGAGAGTACCAGGCCAGGATTAGAGGCTGAGGTCAGGTTCAACCAAGAGCCAAGATCATCAGTGAAATTCATGGTGATGAGGAAGGTCTGGAATCAAGCCAGGGTGTCATCCTGCAACTTGTGCCTGCATCACTGGGGACCGTGGCCAAGCAGGCAGGACCAACATCTTACAGCCTTGTTGGGGCAGGACTGTGGGCCCTGAGGGGGCTGAAACGGGGTCTTAGCCTTGGGCAGGGGGTGGAAGCCAGTGGAGGCCAATCAGGGCCAGTAAGACCCTCAGGCCTGACATCCTGTTGACTGATAAAGGGCAAAGTGACAGTGGTTTAAGAGAAAGTATCCTGGGAAAACAGATTTGGTTTAGGGTTAGGAAATAAACTCTCATGCCTTTATTCCCCCACTCATTAACAGGTTTTGTTCATTCTTCAGGGAAGCACACTAGCTAGACAACTTGGAGAATTGAGTGTTAAGGGCAGATCTCCACATGGTTCACATTCATTGTCACTGGATGATGACCTGCCCTTGACTTATCTTCTATATGGATTATTCCAAAAACAGTGTTAATTTTTCAGTGTTGTCTGTGAACAGACATTCCCCAGACTAACTCAGTTTTCATAGGTAGAAATAAATATTAACCAAGTCTTAAAAACAACATCTGACTCGCTCTTTCATCCAAAATTTCTCTACAAAATTATTCACTAAGACTAGGAGTTTCTTTCCAGGTTAAATGTATGACTCTGTGCTTACCCAAACAAACAAATGGGAAGAAAAGAAATATCTACCTTACTCTCTGGTGATGCCTGCATAACAACATGATAGCTGTGCATGCAGAACTGCTTTTGACTCCAATGTCAAAGTTAAAATTCAAGCCCAGGCCTGTAGGTCAATGCATTGTTTTCTGTTTGTCCAAGATTGGTTTACCCACAGAATTATTTAATTTATAAGTCTGATGTCTTACAGCAATCCCTCCTCCCTTAAAGATAGTAATATTGAATACATCAGATGATGAACACAGGAGTAATACTAAACCAGATAATTCTGTCCTTAGATTACAATGAACTTTTTTCTTAATATCTTAAGACACTATTCTTCTCTCTCTTAATCTTGAAATTAATTTTATCTCATACTAGTAAAATGCTACTGTTGCCTGCAATGGCTTTTAGGAAGCTTTTGATCCTACCACAGTCAGGGTGGTTACTTGTAATGTAAATCTCCCAAATACAGTCTGTTCTGGTCAGAAGTTAATTGACGTTCTTCTTTTCCCTTACTTGCTTCTCTACTGTTGTAAAGTTATTCATACTTTGTGCCTCCTTCTGGGTAAAAAATATGTAAAAATATTCAACCTTATTAATTATGATCCATAATTTTAATCTTTATCCACACCGAAGCAAGTGCAGTAAAATTAAACATTGTCAATATGAGACTATATATTAAACCAGGGTAGTAGTCACAAGCATCTTGAAAGTCTCTCCCATGAATTTAATCTCTTATTCCCTCTATTTTCTAATGTTATTTGATGTTAATACCAAAATAATTCTTACCCTGTAATTTGATATTATTACATTTCTGGTTTTAGATATGAAGATTGACAAACAATTAAAAAGTATTAATGAGAGAACAAATGTTAAAGCAAGAAATAGGTCTTCAAAACCTACCGTCTCCACTTGATAAAAAGAAGTATGTTTTTCACCTGTGCTTGCAAAATTCAATAATGACTTCTAAACAGTTTCTCTGAAATTGAATTTTGGTACATTTATTGTGTCAAAGACATTGAACCTTGATTAGCTTGTAATTACTTGGCTTTGCACTCTTCAAATTGTTTTAAGTATAATGGCTTTCTCAAAAAATAAAAAGCACCAGGATATTGACTTTTTTGCATATCAATTGGTGCCCACTGTGTCGTATCCTGTCATTGGATAACACTGAGAACGGTCTGGCTTCATTTTCTTCATTTCCCTGTCCATCAGTTATTTATACACATGGGCAAGATCCCCTGAGCTTTCTCTTCTGCAGACGGAACAGTCTGAGCTCTGTCAGCATCTCCTCATGTGTTGTTTTGAAGTTATGCAAGTTAATATATTGATAGTATCTATTCAATGGTACAGAATTTTGCATTAGGTCACTGTTATTAGTATTGAACAACGTCCAGCATAGCATCTCTCCTCATTAGCTCCTCTGTCACTTGGAGAAGGAAGTTATCATGAATACACTCTAGGAACTTCCTGGATAGCTTATGCCTCGCTATGTTGTTCCTCCAACAGATATCAGGGTAGTTGAAGTACCCCATGAGGACCAGGGCTTGTGAATGCGAGACTACTCCTATCTGTCTATAAAGGGCCTCTTCCCCTTGGTCTTCCTGGTTTTGTGGCCTGTAGCAGACACACACTATAATGTCCCTTGTCCTCACTTTAATCTGACCCATAAGTTCTCAGTCAGCTCCACGGACTCCAACTGGTCACTGACATAGAGGGCAACACCCCCTCTTTGTCCCCCCTGCCTGTCCTTCCTAAAGAGCCTGTAACCTTCCATTCCAACACTCCAGTCATGCCACTCCGTGATGCCAATGAGATAGCCATGAAGCTATACATGTATGACTATAACACTCATCTCTCTACCCAAACCATACTACATGTCACCTGACGGTGGGAACCTCACAGCTCTGGGGATAAAAGACAGAGAAAAGGATCATTAAGTGGGAGAGAAGGAAAAAAGAGATGGACAAACAGTTGATGGGATGCCTCTCTGGGTAAGTGCTGTGTCTTTCACCTTCTGGGTGGAAGTATGCTCAGGTTGTATTATTACTATTGTTGCTAGGAATATTAACATCAATTAGTAGCACTTGTACAGTCAGTGCATTTATCAGCGGCAATTCCAAACTTGTTATATCTGTTGCCTAATACATTAAACTCTATTTTTACAACTTTGCACATCTGTTTCAATGCAAGTCCTTAGTAGGGCTCTGAGACACACAAAGTTGTCTCTGAATCTGTTTCAGATCAAGTATTTTGTGAGACTTTGAAACAGGCAAATGCTGACTCTGAAAGATGGCTGTATGCACACATGTAACCCTTTAGACATAAACCGTTGACCAAGTCTGAGACTAGGACTGGATCCAGTTGCACCTAGACTCCTCTCTGAGAAAGAGTTTAGAAAAGAAAGGTGTCTGGTCTGAACCTCGTGAATCAACAGCTTTCCCAGACACCTCGCAGAGGCCTTTACCTTCCCCCTTTTTTACGTGACAGGCCCCCCAATGAAGTGGACTTCGTGGCTGGAGTGGCTGGAATTCCTTTGGAGTATTTTCCCTGTGCTTCCCTCTTGGCTTCTACTATCTCAGGATTATACCTTCCAATGCAAATCTTTCTGATGTTAAAAGTTTCATCATATCAGAAATTTGTACTGAAAAGGTTAATCAGGTGTATTATGTTTCCAGCTGAGGAACTGAGGAATTGAGATGAAGTAATTGAATGACCAAACCAGTGTCACAGAAGAGATCTTGAGGATCTGGACACAAATTTACAGAATTCCACAAACTATCTTTCTCTTTAAACATCCCTATTTTAATTATTAAAATTGCAGTTTATTTTTCTAGCTTCACTTCTATTTATCCAAATGTAAAAGCCATCCCTTTTACTGTGAAATTAAATAGAAATTCATGTTGAAAGGAAATGGAAAATCTCTTGTAACATTCAATTCATCCATCTAAAAGTTAGTAGCTTAGAAAAATAAGTAAACAGCCAGTTTTGGTATTTCAGTCAGATGTAATTTTTGTAGTTCTGGTATTTCCTTGAAAATGTGAAGATAATGATAATAAGATTATCTACTATTATTCATTACAGCAATTTTATAAAGAGCCATACATTCTGAAAAGAACATGTATATACACTGACTGAATAACAACACTATATTTCTGCAAACCTAGTTAGGTTTGGTTTTGTTTTATCATACACTCTTGTATTCTTTCCTTCACTCCTGTTTCTCTTCTCTCAACTCTAGAGAACATAAGCTCAAAAATCTATACATTAAATTCCATATATAATTTTAAGTCAATATAAATACCAAATCACATCCAATTGCTATTAATACATATTTATTATTCTATGTAAGCTCTCACTTGAATTCTGAGAAATGAGGGCTCATATATTAATGACATTATTCTGCAGTTGAAACAGATCATCATAACATCTTCTGTATGTTGTCATGATGAAAAGGTACTCAATGCACTCAGCTTGAACCAAATCAACATACAAGTAGTTTAGTGATTTGTTAAAAACACATAATTAAACAGCAATCAGTGAACTATCCATTCAGGATCAATATCAGCAATGCACTAGACAGACCATAATACCAGAAAACTATGTAAAATTAATAAACATCTAAGCATTTATAAACACTGTTTTATAAAGAATCCCAAATCCCACAAGCACTCACTAAACCCTCCATACACAGCCCCCATTTCACACTGCTGCAAATGTCCCTTCTGGCACTGTGGGTTGCACACTCTCTGTGGGAGGTGTGGGTGCTCCAGCTTCATGTGCACCCCTGCTGATTGCCAATCCCCGCTGACCCACATACCAGTGACAAATCCTTCCAGAAATCACAGCTGCACACCCAAGGTGCTTCCTCACATGCTGCCCCTGTGCTGTCACCCATTGAACTCACAGAAACTAGTAAGGAGGATGCTCTGCCTGACCTGGGCAAGGGTAGCAGTGCTGGTGGGATGTCACCTGGCAGTGTCAAGCCTATTCCTGCTATTTCCTCTCCAACACCTGTACATGCCAGTAACAAAAATTCTTGCTTCTGAAATTTGTGCTGGCACTTCTTCCAAAACCCCCTGTGCAATTCCTCAGTTACTGCTCAGCCCAGCTCATGGTCATTTTCCTCTTTAGCATGATCATTTCTTGGCAAATGCCCTCCAGACTGTATTGTGTATTTCTCTCTCTCTCTCTTCTTTCCCGTGACAGATGCACTCAACCTCTCTTCGCCAAAACAGAAGCAGTTTGGTACAGGATCCAAAGGAAGAAAAGAGCTCAGCTGTAGATGAGCCAAGAACTTCTCTAGGGAACACGGAAAGGCATAGAGCGACAGAGTGAACACCAATAAGTCGTGGGTACAAGGATTTTCATGCATACCTCTCCTATTGTATGCAATTTAACTACAAGCCAACCACTTTATCCCATAAATATGACAGCCTAAGTGAGTATTCTTTGAGGTCTACCTGCTAGGCATCATGGCTGTACAGAAATGATTTCCCCTTGAGCTGGGACATCTCTCAGGGTGCTCCTCGAAACAACAATATCTTTTATCAATGATACAAGTGAGCCTAATTTGAATTCTCCCTGGACAGCAACTGGACTGCACACCAGGCAACTCTCCTCTTTAACAGGGACTGTTTTGCAAAGAGGCAGGGTACTCAACAAAATGACCACACACTAGTCGCATAATCTGAACAGTTTATTAAGCAAGAAAACCAAAGTGAATAGGATATATAGGTGTATCTAGATCTATAATGCAGAAGCAAATTAGCTTCAAATTTGCAAATTTGCATCAAATAATTACTGCAAAGAAAGAACAGTGATTAAGAAGTATATCACCACTTACCACTTCAAGGTGGGAAGCCCCATTGCAGAGGATGTCAGGAGACTTGGGTAATTGGGAGAGTTCCTATGTGGTGCGTCCACCCATAGGTGAGACTTCTGCCTCGGCTACAAAAAGAACCTGCTTTTATACCAGATGTTCACTCATGTGGGCATGCATGTTCTCATGATCTCAAAGTTGGTCACACCCAGAGCATTGGCCAGGTGCCCCAGTGCAGTCAAATGTGAAGGTCGTGGAATAGCTGCACACATATTTTTCCTGCCTTTTTCCAACAGATAGTCATAACAAAACCACACTTTATTGAACACAATTTGTCATGTTTCTCATGGTCATGAATGGGGATCAACTCTCAGTTAGGCCCTCATCAGGGACGCCTCTCAATGTTAAGACATTAGTTTTTTAGCTTAAATAAGTATGTTTTAGATAGAGTGAATTGCTTCTAGTTATAATACTGTGTGATTTAATATGCTGTTTGTTTAACTTTACTTACTTAGCATGAATAGCTAAATTTTTTGAAGGTTAGGCCTCAAGCTGTACATTTCCGCTTAAATCTACTAAACATGTACATACTTAGTCAAAACAGGGACTCCAGAGCCACTGCAAATATGAAGATATGGAAGCTCCAAAGCTACAGTCATCAACAGCAGCTGCCACTAGACAAGATAATGGCCTGTCTGAAGACAGTGAGGGAATCCAGTGAGGAACAAGAATACCCCAGATCCAAATTCTGCTACCAGACTGAACTATCATGTGAGGGGTATAATTGCCCAGGGATTTCTTCATTCAGGTTGGACCCTCTTCAGAGGCACCCAGCTTGAGCTGACCTTACTGCTGCTAAATTATGTATTAAATTATTTATTTTGTAAAATCCAATGCTTGAGAGTCTGCTTTGGGAAACCTCGGGTTCAAACTTTAGAGTAAACAAACACTGGATGCCTAGACAGAAGGTAAGTGGGAATAAGCATGACGTAGCTTTGAAATCTTAGTTAAGTGATATTGAGAATTGGGTGTACACATATAATCCTTTAGCTATAAAGCCTTACAATTCCTTAGACATAAGTCATTTACCAAGTCTAAGATGAAATTTGGATCTATCTGCACTTAGACTCCTCTCTGAGGAGTTCAGAAAACACGGGGTTTCATTCTGAACCTTTTGACTCAATGGGAGGGTCTCTCTTTCTCTTCTGCACCTCCAGTCCTGTGTAAATCATTCTAAATAGATTTCAACCTGGTTCTCCCTCTTCCTCCACTAAGTAATAATAGAGTGGACCTTGCCATCAAACTCTTTTAAGTCGCACTTTTATCTAAATGCTTTATCTAAATGCCGTGATGCCTCACTGCTTCCTTTCCCCTCATCCCCCCTCCCTTAGCTGACACTCTGACACTCATTTATCTTACTACGTGCTGGCATGCAAACCTTTTGCCAAGGTTGGGCTGTGCAGATACCCACACATATGTCAACCTTGGTTTTGTCTCACAGTAACATTATTCAATTTTTATGTCAATGTAAATGTGGTGTGGTTTTGGGTTTTTTTAAATGGAATTCTTAAATATAAATTTAAACTGTTTAGTAGTGCCGTCAAAAATGTAGACTAAGCATCTTGATGACTCAGTGTGCATATATACAGGAGATTAAATTTTTGCTTATGACACACATCATTATTTTAGTATAAGCAATAGAACAGTGTAAAGCAATATGATTTACATAAAACTCCAGGAAAAGAACCACTAATAACCCTAAAATATGTGTCATAATTTAACTGTACAAATAATTTGTATGTTACACTCCACATATAAATTGCTTTTTGACTAGAATAAATTCCTCATTATTAAAGTTTACACTAATTTGAGACTGTTGGTAACACCGATGAACAATAAAACACTAGTTGCCAGAGAGGAGAGAAGCAAACCACAGACAGGAATATGTCTAGATTTTATTCTGCTCCTAAAGTCAAAACTTCCATGGAAAACACACCTAACTAACCCACCTTTGTGACCACTTAGGAGAGAACTACAACATAAACAAACAGAGATATTAAGCTATCACTTTTGTCAGCAGCACAATGGGACTAGTTAATGCTCAGGACTGTGTAGGAATGTACTGTTTATTCCCACGAGCTAGTGCAGGTATGTATGAATCCATGAATACACAATCGGATTCATTTTGCAGTCCTTATCTGCTTATCTTACTATCAAATGTAAATTACACTGGAAAATACCTGTTAATATAAAGATCCTTAGAGCAACCTGTATGTAAGGGCACATATCGGTGAAGCTGCATTTCAGCTCATACTTGATTTGCACGTGCCTAAGATTTAGAGAAAGACTGAAAAAAAATAGGTGTACATAAGGTGTTTGAGAATAGGTATGTTAGAGTACTATGTTAGTAGTATGATAGGCACCTCACACTGATTTGGACACGAGCACTTAAAATTGCATAAGAAGTACAAACGTGGACTAAAACAAAGTATGTATCCATCTACCACATATTCTGTAAGAGTCATGATATACCATAGAATATAACAAATATAATTACAGATGATCTATGTATCATGGAAAATTAATATGAAAAACTGAACTGTGATCTCGCAATGTAGAAACCTTTATTTCCTTAGACCTACAGTCTTATGTGGAAGCATGTAGTTTGTGATCAGAATAGACATAAACATGGTGGTGAGAATTCTGGTGACAGACAAAGACACAGAATTGTTTCTTTCTTCTCTAATAAGAATTACTGAAATATTAAAATATTTGCAACAAAGCCTTCTTCACAATACTTCATGCTACCATTATATTCCTGCTAATTAATAGTGGGTTCTTTTTGGTGTTGTCACTTATCTAGAACCATTTTTCCCCAAATTTTAAGTTTTTTTCTTAAAATGTTCTCTGAAAATAGCTTAAAGTAAGTGCAAGCATGGTGAAAATGAATGATGGTGTAAAGTTTATGTGCCATTTTCAGAACACATTTATTACTTAAGACAGCAATGCCTTTTGCTGGTAGTAGACAGAGGAGGAGTAATGATAGATTTTGTATACAGAAATGGAAAATCCGAATGAGTGCTATCAGAAAATGAAACTCAGTAACTTATTACATAGAAAAAATCAGAACAATGAACAAGAACAGCTCTTCGTTGTGTTCCAGATACTTGTGACCCCTCACAGCTAAACGCAGAGCCACAGAATCACAGAATCACAGAATCTAAGGGGATGGAAGGGACCTCGAAAGATCATCTAGTCCACCCCCCCTGCCAGAGCAGAGCTGAAGCCAGAGCTGAGTTCAGCCAGGCTGAACTCTAATCATGGCCTCGGTGTTCAAAATGTTTACTTGTTATTTTAGAACATTAATGTTTTCTGCAGTAAAAACTTGTTCTTTACAAAATGAAAGAAGGGAGAAAAGCTCTTGCTACTTTTCTGCTACTAAAAGTAACAGTACTAGCTTTCTCTAATAACTGAGAATTATGATATATGAATTTGCTTTGTCAATAAAACGTGCCACAGCTACAGAACTACTTACAGTTTAATCTTTTTTTTCTGTGTAAATGCATGTGACCTTTTTAATTGTACAATTATTTTCTAAAGATTTTTACTTCATGAAAGGCAAGTCTGTAGTGCAGCCTTTCCTTCTGTGGTGAGTTACAATGGCTGAACATCAGGTGCCCACTAAGCTGCTCTATCACTTCCATTCTCAGCAGGTTGGGACTGATGGAAAAAAACCAAATATTAGGAAACAATTCTTTACTGTGAGGGTGGTGAGACACTGGCACAGGTTGCCCAGGGAAGCTGTGGCTCCCCTTCCCTGGATGTGTTCACGGCTAGATTGGACAGGGCTTAGAGCAACCTGGTGTAGTGGGACATGTCCCTGCCCATTACAGGTGTCCCTGCCCATGGCAGTGTGGTTGGAACTGGAAGATCTTTAAGGTCCCTTCCAACCCAAACCATTCTATGACTGTATGATTTATCAACCTTTCTTATAACTAGAGTTTTAAGAGAAAGCTCAGAACTGTTGACTGTTCACATCTCTCTGAACAGTTCCTGTTCTTTGAGAATTAAGAAAAATGCCCTAATATCAGAAAAACTGCCATCTATATAAATACGGGATCACAACTGCATGTAAAGGTATTTATGTTATCTAGAGATTAACAGAAGGAACACTTAGTTTCAGATGTCTGTTTTCAGCTGAGAAACTACCTCAAAATTTTTGGTCTGTTCACATTTTAAAACGGTCTTGCTGTACCATGAGAACAAAAATTGCCATCTTTTAACATTCATACATTCATGCAAATGTGCTCATGAACTGTAGACATTCAATGAAAACCACTTCCTGCCTCCCTTTATTTTCAAGGGTATAGTTTTATTTCCTATTAGACTGGTCTATAGATGGTTCTTGGTGATTACATACAAAAGCCATCTAGGTTTACTATTACTTTAAACCGTATGCTTTAAATGCAGTAAATGACTCCAAGTTTGGTTTACTTGGGTTTTGTTTGTTTGTTTTTCTTTAAGAGGTGTTTGAAAGCTATACATTTTGCCTGTACATTTAATTGTTTGGCAATTAGTAGCTAAAAAAATAAATTCTTCAGCCTTATTCTTCAGCAAATCTCACTACCTTTAGCACAAATCTTTTCTCTTCCACGTCAAGTACAAGGAACTCTCAAGTTTTACTGTGCTTATCTGCATTGTATAATTTTGGCTATCCTACTTTTTCCAGTAACTGTAAGTTTGTCATCTACTTACAAGAACTAAGTAATTTAAAAATATTTTTACTGTCATTCAGTTCAAGCAAATATGGAAATTGTGGTGGTAGCAGTTTCTCTGTCAACACTTCTGATTTTGACTCCTTTTCCAACGTAGTGTGGAGCTGATATTTTGATTGATTTTAACCCAATGATGAAATACACACAGTCTTCCCTATGGGCCTAGTGGTCTTTCAATGAAGATACAATGTAGGGTGCTGTGGTTAAGCTTAATTTGGGATTTCCCATTTTTTAAAAGACAATCTGTTGGGGTTCTGTCTTTGAACTATTCTGTATTAGGAAAAACTAAATCGATACTAGGGTATTATTTTGCATAAATCGATGGGTGGCATCAGGGAAAATAGCTCCCATCATCTTCAGAGTCAAATTGTGTGGATCCTAGAGTTCAAACCATCTTCCTTTACTGTGTGGAATGCAAAAAAACCCCTAAGGAAAACAATAACAAAGCACATGCAGAAGTCTACACAGTACACACAAATATGTATTTCTTTTTCTGGCACATATAAAGATTGTTCTGATTTTTTAAACTAGTTGGCAAGTGAGAAATTAGAGAAATTAAAAGGAAACTTCCTGAGCTTGTAAAGCCCTCCGATTACTACCCACTACTGGTTTTTCAGGCTGGCAGGGATGAAATTATTACAAGAAATGCAAGGGCAATGAAGAGAGACTTCAGGGACCTGGAATGGCTGGAGCGCAAGTAGTGTTTG
>VZRW01011528.1:132652-155360 GCA_013398125.1 Aegotheles bennettii | reverse complement strand
AAAGAAGTTTAATCCATATAAAGGATTAATGGCTTGAAGAATTAAACTAAAGACAGGTACTATGAGTTACATAGTTATAAAAATGCTTTAAAATCAGTCATACCAGTAATGTCCTCGGAATATTTTTATTCGGAAAACAGATTTATTATTTGGTTTGGTTTTAGGAGGGGAGACTGTCTATTTCTCTCAGGTTAAAACTTTCAGATTTAATTCTAAACCTAAATGCTAGTAAGATAATAAACTATCTCCTTAGCGCAGTTGGTTATGTTTATTTTTAATATTTTAGCAAAATCAAGGTAACATTCCTATAAATTGCTAAAGAGTAATAGAGGCTACCCCTAGCATTTCTATTTCATGTCACAAGCAACCTTGTCTAATGTACTAAGGGTACAAACTCAGATTTATCTGCACTGAAATGTTGAAAGTGTCTGCCACTGTGACAAAAAAGCTCTTCAGTGCTGGCTGCTCAGTAAAAGTCTGATGAAGACTTTACGAATCGCTCTAGAAATCTCTTGTTTGAATGAGTGAAGCTTTTCTCAAACAGAACGTGTTACTCTGTCTGGTTTGAGTCATCCAATCCAAAATACATGCCGAGTTAGCCTAGGCTGGCTGAGGGGATCGCCAGCCTAGCTCATCTGGGATTTATAAAGGGACATTGTGCTGCCAGCTGCTTGTGTGTTATCTCACCAGAACGGTTAACGCTTTTACTTTATGACAAAGTGCCAACCTATATCCGTACATTTTTTTTTCTATGAGGTAACGTATTTTAGTAACAGAGGTGTAGCTGATTCATGTCTGTTCGTTCCACTGTTGCTGTTATTGGTTAGCGCACTCACAACAGCGGTGTAGCTAGAGATTTTCTGTGTAGTATCAAACAGTAATGTACCAAGCTAGAGATCGTTTACAGCTAGCGATGCATATTTACTAAGGATAAGCTCAGTATTACAAGGCATAAATGGTCAAACGTGAAGAAGCTTTTGGAATCAGGCTACCACTGCTACTGGGTAAGACCATTTTTTTGATAAATCACCTGCCCCGGTTAAAGTTAGACAAGAGCAAAGAACACACTTCATGTAAAAAACCACATATAAGGCAATCATTTCTTCCTTTTTCATCATATCTTGATATACTGATTTGTAAAGACTTATATCACAACCTTTGTTATAACTATTGCAACTCATTAAAACTGTATTATGTAATATATTTTGACTTTTGGTGTTGCATCCTTACAAAAAGAAGCTGGTCTGCATGAAGTTTCACGTGATTGCTGTGGGATTCCAGAGGTTCGGGATAAAAAAACTCATGTGATTAAAAAAGCACATCCATAATAATACTGCACATATTTTAAGAGGTCATCAAATTGCTTTATTCAAAAGTATATTTTTCCATGTATTTTTTACACTTTCAGTTAAAAATAAGGATTTTTTAAAACTAGAAAGAAAATATCTTTTTAGAATTAATTGTGATTTCTTTGGCCTTCTGTTGTCTATGGAAGCTAACTAAATGTCCCAGACCTTTTATCAAGCATTATTTAAAGACTAGCGATAATTATACGACTGTCAATATTACAAGGATTAAAATCACCCCCTCAAGAAGGGGAATTTAATTGAAAACCATCATTTCCTTCAAAGTCCAGATGATGCATCTTCAAAAATATTTTTGGGTAACCTTTAATAATAGTATTAGAGTACTCTCTAGGAAAAATGATTTTAAAATTTCAATTGAAAAGATTTTGCAGATAGGCTCACAACCAGTAAATCATTAATGAACAGAATTTTAGAAGCGAGAAAAGGCAGAGAGAATACATAATTTTGTTACTCTAATTAAAAATAAACGTCATAATCAGTTTGTTCATATCTAATTAGTAACTTCCAGTTTCTTTGAAAAGAATCGAGTTTTAAAATTACTGCTCTCCTGAAACAAATCTGAATTTTATCAACCATCCCTAGAAGACAGGAATATTTATTATTATTATTATTATTATTATTATTATTATTATTTAAAAGTCAACCACCGCTTTGGGTTTGCTAGGAGGATTTTATCAATTTTATCTTGGGATATGCCTCTAATTAGCATTTTAGGAACTATATTTTTAAGGATATGTGAATATCCATGACCTCCATATTTCATCAACCTATTCTTTGTGTGCACATCATGAGCAATCAGAATTCTGTCTTCATAGCCTTCATCGATCAGCGTACGAATCCTGCAAAAGCAAAAAGCACACCCGTCAGCGAAGGGTTCTCACTCCGCAGCAGCACAGAACTGAGCGGAATGTACACTGCGGTACTACTGGACTCTGTTATAACTGGAAATTATTATTTTTAGGTACTCAGAAGGCATATTCCTTATATTTAAAAGAAATTAAAGTACTTATTTTATTGAATGAAAAAAACCCATCTCTGAAAGCATACCACCACACATCTCAAAGTGGACAAGGAAAACTCTTTCCAGCTGGCACATGACTTTGCATTCCCACTCCCATTAAGTCCACGTAGGAATTCAAGATCTTCAGCATCACCAAGCATGGGACACTGGTTTTATATACACGAGTAAGTAATAATTTCCTGTATAAGCTCCTTCTCGGAACAATCGATTCGTGGGGTCAGCTCTTGCTGCTGTCACAACACTAGTCCCATTACATTTGTTAAGGGCCAGACTGTGTGTGCCTGGTCCTTTAAGAACCCTGTCTTTACACAGATACTTTCACATCTTTAGTTAATTCCCATTTACCAAACCGGGTTAATAGAAATTTTAAGTTTTCAGCATCATATTCCATATAGACAGTTATCATCCAAAAATGTTTCAAAGATGTTCATTAAAGAAGACGATAAGTAAGACAGGCATTGCACAGTGCTAGCACATGCCAAGAAATAAGAGCTAATACGGCAGCCCAGCTAAACAGACTTGGCAAAATGACAAGTTGGCTTTGAAAAGTAAGTAATCCTTCTGGTCACCCCCTTGCAACCAGTCTGCTACAAGAAGTCCTTCTGTTCCACATTTCACTCTGGGAACCTTAATCCCCTGTTCAGCTCATTTTTAGAATTTATTCTGTAAGTGTCTGCATTGCATGACTGTTAAGTTTCCCACTAAGCTTCAGTTTAATTTGGGAGTAGACTGCAGTATCAAGTGGCAGAGATGCATAGTGGAAAGTGCTCGTTCCTCATGGAGGCACCCAATTCTATCATTACCCAGTGCTGTGCAATTCTAATTCTTACCTTCCTGACTGTGCTTTCATCGACAAGAAAGCAAACACTAGTTTTGTAAGTAACCACATTCTATCTGAAAGCCTTTCCTGTCAGTTTTTATTACAATCAGTTATGAGGAGATACACGTAGCAGGATCAAGTCAATACGGGCAAGTAAGATCGAACTTAATAAAAAATCAGCATCTTTCATAAAAACACCATAAATAGTGCCATATAGTGCACAACACTATGTATACTGTAGCATTACAATATCACAGACACCCATTCCAGCCTGAAATAGACCACAAGCCAACCAGAGAATGAGAGCAATGACACTGGAGAGACTAAGTCCTTTGCTGACCAAATATCTCAGAATCGTCTCCTTTTGTATTTGGACTCATTTCATGGCTTGGGAAGGAATATCGTCCTTCACCTTCCATATTCATTGCTGCTTTTTGCTCATTCTTGTAAGTTTAGTCAGTACTTGCCTCTGACTCAAATAAAAACTGTCCCTGAAAAAACTCAAGTTTTTCACTTGCATTGGCAGTAGATTGCAGCCAAAATGTGTAAGCGCACACACAGCTAAACTGTGTTTGGTGTGACTACAGAAGTTTACGTTTTGAATAGGCAAGACATGAATATATATTTCCCATTTAGTATTTTCATCAACACATTTGAACGTCAATTTGATTCTACCTCTCTGGTGCTATTTGACAAAAAACCCAAGGAAATTGCCACTGCCGTTGTATGTCCAGTGTGGATGCATCAAAAGCCTAACAAAATTAATTTAATGTCACTTCTGACTCAAGTGCACATATTCACACCATACAGGGAGAGACAAACTTCTCACATTTTCTTCCTATGAACAGCCTGCTGCATGAAATGCTCAGATGCCAGAGCCTTTAAGGAGAGACATCGGTGGTTGGGCAAGTATCGTGGATGGAATGAAAACTTTGCCACAGTTGAACAACACTTGTTAACCCAGGCACAGTCCAATCCTCTACACATATTCCTCGTGGTGCTTCTGTACATGCTGAGAGGGGACGAGGCATAGGGGAGGGGAGCAACTTTACCCATTCTAACTGTGAAAACTGCAGATTCACTGCAACAGTTTAAAATACTGAGTGCAGGACTGAGAGTCCTGTTAAGAGAGAGAAATGATTTCTAGTGTGAAAAGCAGCCGCAAAGGCTTGGCAGTAAGAGGAGTAGTAACCACGGCACCTTCTTAAGAAAAGGACAGCCTGAAAACGGAGAATAAAAGTCTTGAGGCTAATCTGACAGTGAGGGGTAGAGAAGCTATATCTGAAATATAAGTGAAAGCTAGAAAGTTACTTCATTAGTGACCAGGGATCATAAAATCTTTCTCATCAAAGAGAAGAAAAGAATTGTTTCTGACTCTGGAAGGAAAAAAGACACAGGCAGGATGGCACCCCACCCCTCAAAAACCTGCCACTTCACTGCACACGAACACTGTGGACAGGTGGATCGCACCTCTGGACAGAGTGAGAAGCCCATTCCCAGCTGATCCTACCTGTCTCAGAACAGTTTCTGCAAGGAATGCATCTCCTTGGCAATACCTTGTGTTAGCACAGCACAACAGATTTGCTGCGCAGCTGAGCTGAGACTGCATGTGCTGATGAGGAGCAGGGAAGAGGTATCCTGCCAGTGGGGCCAATATATTCACATTGTGAGTGTGAGGAGCATGGGAGTTCTGGGGAGACAGGAATCTCATCCTTCAAAAGAGAGAAAGGGCAAAAGGAGGGGGGAGGGGAGGGAAGAGGTGATAAAGTACTTGGAAGAACAAAAGTCTCATTTTCAGGATGGAAGCATGGATCAAATCCATCCAAGACAACCAGTGAGTTTTGCTCCATTAGCATATTTGTGAGGAAATGTAGCAGGCTCAGATGACGCTCAGCAGCAGCACTAGATTTCCAATGCTGTGCTTCAAACAAAAGTCAAACTCTAACGTAAGTCTCCAGCCTTTTCTTTTTCACAGTCTATATAAATGCAGTAAATTATAAAATTCAACCAAAGCAGCATGGAATTAGGATGGAGAATTCAGTTTAAAAAGCTCTTGATCTTTTTCTCAAGTAACTTTCTACAACGCTATGATTCTGCATAGAAAATGCAGAAAAGAATTGTTATGTTAGTATGAAAGAAGACAATTTTGAACAGCAAGCCCTTAAAACAAGTATCAATAATACTAATTCGTCAGTGGCAATGCTATAGCTTAAACCACGTGGAAACAAATACCTCGCAATTCTTTCATTGTCGCTCGGCATGTCAATATCAGGTTGGAACTGGTAGTGAAGAAATTCTGTACCAAATAGGTCATACTCTAGATAGCATCCCAGTTTAGCAAATTCCAGAAGTTTCTTTGGATCAAATATAGTCCTGCAGAACATACATAACACAAAGTCAGCATTGTAACAGAAAGGAAAAAAAAAATCTCAGGGTAGGAGGATAGGTATTTTGCAACTTCCCACTTGCAAGGAACAAAACCAGTAATCTAAGTTTTAATTCATCCTTTTGAAAAATGGGACTTGTGTTTGACACATGCACCTTAAGCTTATACACGGCATCGTCTTCCTCATATTCATCTGGGACTTCGTGCATTAAAAAAACCAAACCAAAACAAACTCTTCCACCACGAAATAATGGAAACGTATTTATGATAGTCTTTAAATGGAAACAGGAAAGTTACTTACTTTTGATATCACTAAACCTCTCAACAGACAACCTAACAAGGAAGGACATTTAAGGAGGAGGTTAATTCATAGCGACATTTTAAAAACAGACAATGGATTACTTACACAAGACAGATTTACTTTCCCAAAAGAGTTACAGGAGACAGCTCCATCCAGGGCTTGTTTCATTCATCACACACCGGTAATACACAACTTTGTCTTTAGTTTCTATTCCGTACAGTGATGTTTCTAGACTGTCATTAGAACAGCAATATATCATTGCTGGCACTGGGACCTGGCCAGAACGCCGTCAGGAGATGCTCTCACCAAAATACATAATGGCACTGCAAGTGCCTGGGACATGGGCTTCGCAGCAGGTTTGAAAACGAAGGAACAGAGCTACTAAACCCCATTACTCATTCATTAAAAAATGGCAACTGAAATAAGAGCTCTCTGGAATGTTTTTTTTTGCTTTGAAACACTTTTACCAAGAGTATAAACTATCAAAAGGAAAACAAAAACACTCAAATGATACATTATAAATTTATCTTTATAACCACAACACATTTTTTATTCACCTAAGGAAAAAACAAGTTTTCTCAAGAACAGCATTGCTAACCAAAAGGGCAGTAGTTTGGGGTTTTTTTAATTATTATTGCAGATATTGATGTCACAAAGTAATTTTACCCTATACAATTACATCACAGTCTGTTGCTATGGAAATGACTGATGTCACAATTTCAATATTATGACTTAACAACAGGATCAAGTAGGAGGAACAGATGGGTTGAGAGAAAGAAAACCCTCGTTCAAACAAGACTGCCTTCAGTAGGAGCCTAAGACTTGCCAACTGTAATTAATAAAAAATGTTATTTTAAAATAAATGTTACAGTTTACAGAGATTGAACATTTATTACCAAATGAGTTTTCAAAGTGCAGAGCAAGAGAACGGGTTATTTTAGATCCAGCCCTGCTCAGTTCACAAGAAGACAGTAGCCAAGAGTGTTCATCCCTGTGCAGGTGGCAAAACCCACCCAACAACGTATTCCAAAATCACAGCCAGAACAATTTATTTTGAAAACTACTGTTAGTGTTGTGCTTCTGGGTGCTCTGTCCCAACGAAGAGCAGGAAACCTTAATTTCATCAGGGTCCCCTTGTAAGCCACACACATGTAGCAGCAGCAGCAGTTCCCAGCTCAAATTGCTAATCTGTGCTGGAATTCAGTGTTTGGGCAACACATGTCCCTGAGCAGCCCTGAATGCACGGAAAAGGAGACAGAACACAGGACAGCATCCTGTAGTTCAGACCTCACCATAAATCACCACAGGGACACCCACCAAACCATTATCAAACAAGCGTTCGTAACAGTTGCTGTTAATCTTCTAACAAAAGTGACTCGAGTGAATGAATGCTGATCTCCACCAAGGAACCTTTATAACCTTGATCTCTCAAAAATGTCCAGCTTTTGCTTCCCAGCCTTTATCTACATCACTGTTTCACTATGGACACTTGCTACCTTTTGTTCTAAGGTGTTTAATTGCAAAATATGGTAGCCAGCAATTCAGTTCTATCATTTGGCTGTAAATTCACCTGAAAACTACCATTCTGTCTGTGTCAAAAGCAGACGTGAGCTATGCACATAGTTATGGAGCTATGTGCAGATTTATCTCACATTTAAGGGACTGGGATGCTCCCACATAGATTCTTCTCACTGGAGGAGAATTAAAATGTTAAATGCACATTGCAAAGCCAAACTTCACCATCATTTAGAGTCTATGTTATAGCCTGAATGTGTGAAAGCAACGATAGAAGGGTATGAGGAAATGTCATATTGTGCATCAGTTAGTGAAACTGCACCTGTCTTGACTGTTTTTCTACTTATATTGCTTATTTTCCACCAATAAATCACTGAATTCAATGATACACAACAGCATATAAAGACAAAAAACATAACTGGATGTTTATGATTTATCAAAATGGCTGCAGAAGTACTGACACCTGCAGCTTGCTCTGTCTTCTTTCATAGAAAGATTTAAGTAATCAGTTTTTCTTTAAAAATGTGAGGAAAATATAGCTATAGATACAATGGAATGCAGGTAAATACCTAAGGAAAGCCCGTATCATTTATATATTATGAAATATAAATAAAATCTTGTGGCACTGAATTTTATGCTCCTAAATCCCCCAAGTAAAACCTTGAGCTCAGTGTGAATACAAAATGCCTGTAGCTTAATTTGCAAGCTCTTAGAGCCTATAACCATTAGAAATTTGGAGCACAGTGCCTGTATTACACTCATATTGAGGGCAAACAATCCAATCGCTGAGAATCATATGACCACAAGCAGTCTCCATTATTCAGCAACTGGCCAAACTAATCAATGCTTGGGCATTTTCCAGCTCACTATGAGTCGTACAAGGTCACACAAAGTGACGTGGTAACAGAGGCTGTGTTTCTAAACTGGAGAGAGAAAAGCACCCCAGTTCCTCTCCATGTCTGATGAGAGGCTCCTGGGTTTTGCTCTGAAGGAATCTACAAGTTAGTTCTCTGGTCTACGCTAAGAACTATCCAAAACTCAACTATTTTCTTTTAAAGCAATATTTCTTCTGTCTGGTAGCAGAACTGAAAAGATCTGGCTTCTGCTTTGATCCAGTATCCAGCCAAATCAAGGAGTTCTCCATTAGTATCTGAGAGATTTTGGTCAGGCCCTTAAGAGGTGTCCAGTTTTCAGAAATGCTGGAAGCCCAGCAGCTTCCCACCAGAGTCAGAGTTGCTCAATGTTCAATGCTTTCTCAATGCAGTGATTTGTGCAGGGGTACAAATTAATGGAATCCCCATTTTTAAAAAGTGTGGCTACAGTTATTCCTAATTTCACCCCCAGAACTTCAAAGAGAGCGTTTAAAATCCCAAAATCTCTTTACCAGTGTAAACCTAAAAGCTGATCCCGACTGATGTGCTGGAAGCGGATCAAGCCCTGTATAAGCAGTTTCATATTTTTAAGTCAGTAAACTTGAAGGTAACTCTTCCTGTAGTGATCCCAGCACACATCAGAAACCTATCTCCTTGCAGAGTAGTTGCCCCAAACGCCAGTGGGCTGAGGACAGCAGGACAGCCTGTTTACCTGTCGAGGTGGGACATGACTGTCTTTGAAATATCAGCCCCGGCTTCTTGCAGAATGCGGATAATCTGGAACGGTGCATCACTGCTCCTGCCAGGATGGATGATAACGGGGCAGCCAAGCTGTGACTGAGCCTGTGCTGTTGCCTGAAGCACTCTGTGTTCACTCTGAGTCAAAGGCCAGGAGCAACCTATTTCTCCCACCACACCGCACTTGATGTTAGTCCCATCCGCTCCATTGAGTATCTCATCAACAATAATGCCTGTGAGCTAGAGAACAGGAACATGAGATTTTTGGTTATTAATACTATTTGTGTTAAATAGCATAAAATTTGGCCTATGGACACTGTGCTAGTTATACTCCTGAGGTCTTTCTGAACTTATTTAATTAAAAGTTGGGGGTGTGAAAATGCTGCAGTTCAAATCTGGTTTCTGTCAACTAACATTATGCTAGACATTCACCAAGACCAAAATAAACACAAAGCAAATCAATTTAACAGTATCCACTCACACAGTCGCCCAGGTTTGCCAGGAAAGCTGGTCTACATAAAATTTGAACACTGATTTAGGCTGAAACTAATTTTTCTTTAAAAAAAACAAAGTCAGCTTAGCGTGAAACCTGTGCCTTGCACTCCTGAATTGGTTCCAGAAACAGTTCGATGCAATTTCTTGCAAAACAGAGGCTCAGAGAATAAGGGAACCTTGTCACTCAGATAAGGAAGGGAGAAACTCTGGCAAAGATCCTGAAGAGACAAATCCTGCTTGTGGGAATGCTGACATAAAATGACAGGAGCTCTGATGATTTCAGAACTACGCGAACAAAGCTCAGTTGACAAACTTACAGGGTCAAAATGAGCTTGCTTTTAAAATATTCAGAAGCAAAAAAAGAAATCGAAAACTCTTAATAAAAACAGTTTGTTATACCAGCTTGAGTATTTCTTTTCCAGAATATGTCATGTATCTCAAAGAATACATTCAGAATTCAGAGCACAAAATGGCACTGACGATGACCTTCTAACCCTTTGGCCCTGAAGGTTAGGGAAAACATTATTTTAAGGAAGAATAAAGTGAACAAAGGAAGAAGGAAGGTTTGCAAGCAAATCCAGGAAATAAAAAAACCCCACACCAATACTGAAATAAATCTGTAACTTCTCCTTACTCCACACCTTGTCTCCTCAATAGCCTTATACAATACTTGTTAAATACTCAACCTACACACAAAAGTCAGACCAAGCTGTAACAATTTACAGCAGGCTCCTGCCCAGTACTTTATCCTATGACACAGAATTCACTCCTCTCCCGAAGAACATCTCTCCTGCAGCAGCTTCTTTGCGTCACTAAATAGCTTAACTAGGGCTGGCAACAGAATGTTCAAGCTGTCTGTGCCTAATCAGAAAACATATCATCACAGCAAATTCACTGCCAAGTGAGGAACCACCGGCTACCATGGATCAGTCACTGCACAGCCTTTCCTAAGTAACCAGCAGCCTTCTGGCTGGAATGAGTATTGATTACCTGCTGACTACAGGACATCTGTGGGTTTCCACCAGCCCATCAAATACAGAAGGGACACCTTTGCCCCAAGAAATCTATTTGCATCAAATTTCAAGTGATGCAAGAATAGGAAAACTAGCGCTGTTCTGTACAGCTTGGGCCAGCGTGGCTGGCAGCACTGCATCACTCTACATCTGCTTAAATTTTGGCCATAGATTTTTTAAATATATTTGACTCATTTGTGAACTGTGACAGATTTTTAAAAAATTTTCTCAGCTCTGTTCATCCACATTCACAGTCTCCTGCCTTGGAGGGTTCCCTTCCCTCTTCTCCTTATCGTCACATTTTCTTAATAAAAGATGAATGAATATTTATTATTGTAGGAATACCTGGGGACCTCAGTCATTATTAACACATTGTCTTAGGCACCATACAAACAATTTGACATAGACTCAGCCCTGAAAAGTCTGGACAAATGGTATTGAAGAGAGATATAACAGCCAGCCTGACCAGAGCAATGATTTACAACTGTCTTGTAAACACTGCAATTACTTATGCTTTTTACAAGAATTCTGGGTAACCTCATTGGGAAGCAATTAGGCAGAAAAAAAGAGACAAAGGAGGCAGAAGGGATATAGCCCTTCCTTAAAATTGTAAAAAGAACAGGATAATTGGTGTTGTACCAGATGCCCACACATGAATTACTTTATTTTCTTTTTACTGTTGCATTATAACAAATCCCTGAGAGAAAATGGAGCTTAAGAATTGGAAATGCTGACAGATAATCCCAGCACATACAAGTACCATCGATGCAGCTGTAACACACAAACAGTAACACCGTTCCCAATTTTTTCATATTGAGAACTCCTAGATTTCATCTACTTTGCTGGAACTTCTCTCCAACTTTGACTCACCCGGAGATAATTCATAGGAGAGAGACTCTGAAGCAATGCTTAAGACTTACCTGCTCCACTGTCATGGCCTGTGTTTGAGAAGAATGAGTTGAACCCACATAAAACCCAGCTCCAGCAATAATATGGACTCCAGTTTCTTCAGCAAGTTTCTTCAAAGTATTCATATCCCGACCAATTCCTGTGGTTGTGTTCTCCACGATCGTCCCACCACCTGCTGCTTTAAAATGCAAAAGCTCCTCCTTCACAGCATCTGTTTCCTGATACAAAAGAAGGTTTTCCTTATGGCTGTAGGGATTTTGCTTAATCCAAAATAGGTTCTTCATCTCAATGGGTCCATCAGACAGAGGCTCTTGGCCTGGAGAAGGTGGACAGTAACAGCTGCTGTAGCTCATAGTCAAGTGTTCATGAGTCAATGTATAGCCAAGGTTGTCTGGATCCACAGGGCCCAAGACAGTCTGCACTTTACCTCCCAGGGATGGCATTTTTCTTCAGCAAAAGAAAATAAAAAACAGATTAGAAGAGTCTGGGAAGGAAGAAGAAAGGAAACAAACACATTTCAGATGGAGCAAACATTTCTTACACAATTTCTGAATCCCCTCCTCTCTCTCACACACGTACCTACATGCTGCGTGTGTTCCTTGGCAAGTTTTCAAATGCTGTTCCAGTAAAGGGGTCAATATGAAAACCAAAGAATTCCTTTCACCCAACTGCACTTGTATCAGTACTCTAGCAATGCAAAAATACCACCTTCCAGTACAGGGAAATCATCATCATTTATTGTGCTACAGTCAATATCACATTAAGATAAATGTTTCCTATTTAATAACAACCACTGTATGTTCATTTAGGATTCTCTGCTCTTCAGCAGCTGTCAAATTTCATCAGCTTGAGCCACCAGATGAACATAATTGGCACCAAGGCTGAATATTCCTTACTGGTATGTTCATTTTATTTATCCATGTCCTCTAAGACTCACTTTCCTCCTCGCACACCAAGGAAGCGGTCTGTGTTTGGGCACCTTGTCTGCCCCTCTGTATGAGGAATTCTGGGATGGGAGTGATCACCTGCTCTTAGACTTGAAGGGAGGCTCCCAGGCTCTGCTGTCAGCTGCACTGTGGAGGTCTGGAACAACAGTCCAAAGCCGATAAAGATACAACGCGGCCCCCAACCGGCGGGGCAGAAGCCAAAGTGCTTTTCCCATCAGCTTCATTGGCCAAAAATTTTACCATTTAAGAAGAGACCTTACTGTAATAATTAATTTATGTAGCTTGGCCTCTAAGAGACCTTTTTCCTTCATCTTTAACATGAAGGAAACAATGTTATTTCTCAAAACTTCAAATGAGTGGTGACCAAGATACACATCAAGGCTACTGTCTGCAGCTGGTTCATGTCAAAGGCACCTGCCCTGTGCAAGCTTGGCCTGACCCACTACACATCAGAATTAGCTGCAGCTCTCCCCATTGGGATTTGGGGGCATTTTTTATCTTTTGGGGGTGGCACTAGTCTTTTTCATTTATGTGCCATATTAACATTAAACATAGTTGATTACCCAGTTCATGTTGGATCTCCCTGATGCGAGCTGCAACGGCTTGAGGATATGTACTTATAATCCTTAGTCAACCAAAATCATCAGTTATGACACAAAATACATGCTTAATCATGTCCAGAGGACAGGACTAACTAGAGCATGCATTATTGATTAAAGAGAGAGGTCTTTCCCATTTCTGTCTCCCCTTTAGTGGGTAATACCATAAACAGGGGTTTGTTACTGGTGAAGCCCTCAGAGGACACTTTCCTTTTAACTGCTAAAGTTAATTTACCAGTATGACAGAAGAACTGAAAAAACCCCTGAACTCTACATATCAAAGGGCACGGGAACATCCGGGTCTCTTTGAGGATACTTTCACCTCGCAAGAAGCAGTCACTGTCAGAGTACCCATGTACAAAGGTGACCCAGCCCATGCAAGAGGCAGTATCACCAACCTAGGGACATCTGTGGTACGGGCAGTTGTTCTAACATGAAGACTTGGCCATCCATAAGAGAGGACCGACTGATTAAGTTTGCTTGCCATGTGTAAAAGCAGACTTAGGAAGAACTGTTCTTTTACGAATTCCATTCCTAGACTAGTGTGTTGACTTGTTTGAGAAGGCAGAAGAACAATTACTCTCACAGAACAGACTGCAGGCTGATTAATATAATGATTTATTTTTGCCAAATCAATTAAGAAGTGCGTGATTTCAGAAAACATTATTCTTGAGCAAATAATAAAAGCAAAATACCTGTCTTAGAAATTGCTGCTAGCTGCAATTCAATTAAGCTGCCCAAGCCAGCCATTAATTCTATCCTTGAGCAAAGCTGGTGCTCTATAGAACAACCCACTATTTTGGAGAAAGTTCAATGATCTGAGTCATTCTTACACGCACAGCAAAGAGACTAAGAAAATTCTAAGATAACCACATTACCTTTGCTTTTTTTTTTCATTAAATATCTACACTGTGGTATTCAGTAAAACTCTGACAGCGTAAGAGTGATAAATCCTCTCTGCATCAGAGACACACTTTTCTTTCCTCATGTTCACTGACAGTTTTCAAACCTATCTATTGAGTTAGGAAAACACACCTATATAAATATTTTGCTATATAATTAAATATGTAAGTATTGCAGTTCTTTTGATAAAACTCGACACAGTGATTACAGCCTGTTTCCTTAACAAGTTTCCACTTCAGTTTTTTAATCATTTAACAGTCATTAGTAAAAAAGGCTTACTCTAGCTGAATGTGAAATATTGCTCATTTTCAGATTACTACTTCAATAAAAAGTTGACTTCCAACATTTGTTACCACTAATTCCTTTCTGACACAGTTAATTTATATTACCCTCAATTAATCTGGCCTGACCACTGCCAAGACCTATGGTTGGGTGTGTGAGATCTTCTTACAGCCCGAGGCTGCTGTCTTCTGATTGGTAACAGCAGGAAACATTTAAAATCACCAGTTCCAGCACCAGGTTTCTCTTGTAGCAGATACCAATCTGTTGATTTTTAGACTCTAGATTTCAGATTACAACACACATACAGAGTTTACAGAACCAATGCCTACTACTGAACCTTTCAATTGAGGCCAAGGATTTTTATAAATATAAGAAGCATCACAAACCCAGAAACTGACAAAACAGCATTAAAAGTAGGCCTAATTTTATCTGCATGAAAAATATGATTAATATTAATGTCTGTGCCTGCTTACCAACACAGTTTTAGAAACCCACTGCTTTTAATAAAAAATTTATGAAAAACAAAGACAGCCAACAACCTGTGACTGGCATTATTTTTAAAACCACTGTCCTGATATCTTCCCTACTGTCATTTTACACAGACACTCAATGGATCCAGAATTTAATTAGTGTCTTTAAAACAGATTTTACGTCTAAACAGCTTTGAAAAGGAATAAGGACTGCTGCTTAATTAATTTAAGCATCTATACATTACTACAGAAATTAATGTTTGTGTGCTTTACTAATGACTTGCATGCTGTATTTTACACAGAACTTTCTTCTGAGCAAGTTTCTTCTTTCATACACCAAGGACTGAACTCGTACCACCCCATTTAGCCATCTAAAACAATGTATGTCTTCTACAGAGTAATCGTCTTGACCATTTTCCTAGTGGAAATAGAACAGGACAAGTCACTTTCTGTAATATCGGCTTCCTTCTATGGACCACTAAGGGAGCCAAGAAACAATCCTGGACAACAGCAGTGTATTTTAGATGGTCCTATGTAAGACGTGAATTGTATTTACTGAATCTTAACCCAGTCTGGGGGAAGGGGGAAAGGTGCTGATTCCTATGACAAAAGATAAACAGGTAGGTGCATATCTGGGAATAACAGGTATTCTGGTTTTGAAAATCACTAATTTATGCTGTGGTATCACCAAGGTGCTCCTGCATAGAACACAGCTTCTCTGCTCTAAGTTCTGTGTAAACAAAGAAATAAATAGTATTGCCTGAAAACTGCATATTCAGATAAAAAGCAAATGAGAATTGCTTGAAGATATAACCAAGACTTGTATTGTTTCACAACAGCCTTGAAACAATACCTTAACATTTCTGTAATAAACTGGACAAACCTTTACAACCACCAATTGCATGGTGCATAAAATACAACTATCACCATTACCCAGCTACTAAATGTTGGTGAAGTAAATATTTTTCCTAGAGGTACTGTTAAGAGAAAAGAGGCTTGCTGCTAAAAAGGTCATGGTACTGCATTCCTGACTCTGGTAAAAACTCCACAGAGTTCAATAGATGCTTTGCTTGAATACTGATGACAAGATTTGTGTTTCTGCTTTTCCCATCTGAAACTTGTGCTTCAGTCATTGTGTCATTTTAATGGTCTTGTAATGGGAAGTCTCTCTAGGTTTGGATTAGTTGCTTCCTACAGTAATCTCATATTGCTGAAACATTATAATCGCATCACACCAGTTTCCACATGCTAACGCCGCATTTGTTTTGATTCAGCAAGCACATTTTAATGGTATTAGCACAGATTCTCTCCAGACTTGTATGGGAATCATTTTATTGCCATCACATTACAATGTGAGATTACAGCAACACTAAATCCAGATTGTGTGACACAAAATTTACAGAAAGCAAGAACAATGGCTCAATAGGTATTTATTATATTCAGAAAAAGTTAAACACAGCTGCCAGACAGAAACAAGGGCTGCCCTGGCTGCGTAAGTGGGTCTTTCCTACATAACCAGGCACTCCTAGGAAATGTGACACAGCACAGGTTTGCTATGTATTCACAGCTGGAGGAAACGCTTTGAGCGTTCAGCTTGCCTGTGAACAAACACTACAGAGCATGGAAAAACCCCAAATTGGAAATACATGACACATCTGTGGTCTATGCTGTGTTACCTCGCTATTCCCCACACATAAACATTTTGCAACAAGGGAAAAGGTTAGCAAGACAAAAGAAGAGGAGAGGCAGAAGGTAAGAGAACATGTGTAAGCCATGTCAGGAAGAATTTAAAAATCTAACTTCTTTCTCTCTTCCCCCACGCTTCTGCCAACTCTGTAGAGGCTTATGGGGTGGAAGGAACTCAATACTGCCAGCAAAGTTCTTCCTCTTTCCCACCAAACAAGCAAGTTTCTAACTTGTCTGAGATATGGGTGCCAGATTAACTTGATCTTCTTCAAAAATTTACTCACAACTGCTAATTACAGGACAAACACATCTGAAACCCAGCTCTCTCTCATACACTGGTGTCAAAAAGCATGGCTTTTCTGCTCATGCACAGTGTTAGAGAGGTGCAGCTACAAGGGGCTGTGGAGCAGAGTTCACCACAACTGGCGGGTGATAGCAACAGCAGGAGTGAACCTGGACCTGCTCCAGAAGGACAGGCACAGGCTCAGCCGTCATTCAGCCCAGCAATTCCCTCTGCATCAGTGTCTGCAAAGGTGTCCAACAGCCAGCGATGCCATACTCCCACATGGGCACTCTCACAGCACCACTATTGATTTTGGGCTATTTTGCCCAAGAAACAGAATTTGGAAATGGAGTAAAAGTACTACAAGAAAACACAGGTTTCTGGGCAAACTCCTGCCTCTTCTGCAGAAGTGGCAGATGTGCTTCCCTGAAGGCGAGGCAGATTATTCTCATTAAAGTCATATTTATTCTCCCCGTCTTCAGAATCAGCATTGGTCAGAAGTGACACTGGTCTTTTTCTTCTCCCAAACTGCAGCTGTGAGATTATCATGATTTGCTGAACTTCAAGCTAACTCAGAAGAATGCACCAAGGAAAAGAACCTTAGCTGTTCAGAGGCAGTGTTCTCTTTTTTCACTACCTTCATATTCTGTTAATTAAAAAAACCAAACCCAAACTAATATCAGGACAGCTTTTCCCAGTATGGCCCCTTGCCTAGTGCAGAAGTGCACTAAGGGGACAAGGACACTGGATGTGTAGGGCTGGCCTTCCTCCTAGTTCTCAGCCAAACTACATAAGCATGGCACACTAGTATCTCCACGAGCACGCACACCGAGGCAAGGCTCGTGTCCTAACAATCGATGTCACATGGGACATTTTTCATGCTTTGACTAAAGCTCTTCTCAGAGAGGAGGGGAACACTTACAGTGTCTCTCTCCTACAGGAACTCCTGTCTAAATCCATATGAGCATATGTTGCAGCTCTTCATTTAATGAGGCACCTGCAGCTTCCCATCTCTTGGCAGCTGTATTTTCATGGAGCAAGGAAGAACCTCACCATTTCAGACATCTGTACTCTCTCAACTGTGTAGAAATTGGCCAACAGATTCACAACCTAGAGAACTCTTGGAGGAAATTAAAAAGCATCACCTATCTCTACCTTGCTGCCTTTTTTCCTGAAACACACTGTTCTGGAGATACCCAGAATACTGCGTTAATGCAGTGGGACCTCGCTCTGGTCCCAAAACCATTCACAAACATAAATTTCCTTAAGCCAAGATAAAAAAACACTAAATATTGGTTTTTACTAGATTTTCTATATATGCTTTGGGCAACCAAAAAGCTTTTACACTACAGAAGTGAGAAAGGATACTGGAAGTAAGGCTTTATATTAAGTTACAATACATGATATGACAAAAATTAGGAGAACTCAAGCCAAGCCTTACACAATCCTACAACAATAAGCAGAAGTCCCAGCAAAATATGCACGTACACCCACCACAGCAGTTCGGTTGCCTGCGTGGCACTGACAATGTTCTACAAACCAAAAGCAAAGTCACTCAAATTGTAAGAGAAATTTAAACACTATTACGCATAAGTGAAAGGCCAATACATTGATTTGCTGCCCTCGGAACCTCCAAAAAGCACACTTTGGGGAAAGGAACTGGGCAAGTGAGAAGCGAAGCTTTCAAATGCCTGCCTGGAAGGGTAAGTGAAAACTTTCACCGTGTACTCCCTCCATGGCTCAGCTAGTGGCAGAGTGACAGACCTCCCAGCTTCTCACGGTCCGAGGGTCTCATTCTCACTCTAGCTAAGCTTTGTGCCAGCCACAGACAAACCAGCTGAGCAGCCACATCAGAACAAAGCGCAGCCTCTCGCAGTGATTTCGCAGTACAGCCACACCTCTGGACCAAAGCAAGCACATGTGAGCTGCACGTGGCCATGCCTGCACGCACACAGTGATCTGGCCCAGGGGCAGAGTTTAAGCTGCTTCCTATGTAATACTTTGCACACTTTTCTTCCAATTTGGTTACAGTTCAGTTGTAAGCACAACGGTGTCAGACTTTTACCTTACCTTCTTTCTGTGCAGATAACAGCCTCAAAACCTAGGCTTCTTCAAGCAAAGCCACACTGAAGTTTCACTTTCTCAGAGAGACCTGAGACCAACATCCCCATAAGTGTTTTTTTATCAACATCTCCTTTAGAAGAACTTCAGGGGATTTACATTTTGGGCAGCTTCCCAAATTACTCCTGCTAAAAGGTCAGATAAAAATTCTCCCCTAGGGTCCAACATTACATTAATTGTATTTTACATGCACACATAGCGTTTTTAGGCCAAAAATCAGGACTGAAGTCACATCACGCTATATGCAAATATGGGCTGAGCCCTGCATGCTGATGCACGCATTTGTGTTCTTAAGCCTGAACAGAATCATATTTGCTCCTCATGGGTGTTGGGCTACAAGCACACACTCTCTTTCTTGCTAGGACATGATATAGGAAAAAAGTTTGTGCTTTTCAGAAATGCATGTCCAGTCTTCATTCCCTCTAAATTTCAAATCTGAAACTTAAGCATGCACATAACTCCACTCGATTACACTCACTGACCTGAATTGGTTCTTTCTCTATTTAAGGTCACATATGCTTAAATATGTTCACATGAGCTTAAACATTTCCGTAAGCACGTTGGGTGGTGCATTATTGCTCACTGGAGCACACCCTCACCAAGAGCCACACCAAATCTGTCTATGGACCTTCACTTGCAGAGCTAAAGAGGAAAGGGATGGAGGTCAAAGACACCAAAGGACAGACATCATCCTTCTCACCACACATATCTAAGCAATTGCAAGTGTGATGCTCATTACTACCTCCTGGTCAAGACTGGACATTACTAGCTAGAAAATTCAGATGAATGAACCCCAAGGTAAGCTTTGTGGCAGAACATACCAGCCACTGATTCACTGAGGCCTGTGAAGCCACACAAGGTGGAGGACAGCATGGAGGTGGGGTTGAGTGCCTCATTCAAGATCACAGACTTCAGCAACTGGGATAAGCAGGGACTTCCAGAAAACCACTTTCTTTAATAGTGAGCTATGGGTTTAGATGCAGGGACCTAAATTCAGTTTCCCAGTATTGCAAACTACTGTATCCCAAAACTTGCAATCAATCTGAAGACCCACTGGAAAAAAAATACCCCAAGAAAAGCTGTGTCAGGAAACGAAAGCCGTATGCTCGTCTCTAGGTCCACTTCTGCCCTAACAAGAAATCAGCCCACACAAGAAAAGCTAATGTGAGCCAAGTGAAAGCCTAAAGCTGATGAGTGCAATTTAAAGAGGGTCTTTACACTTAGAAACTGTTTCTATAGAGTCTGCATGCTTTGTCAGTGGCCAAAGGCAATGACCTCTTGCTTGTACAACTCCTGGTACAAAGTTCGTACCCACAGCCGGGTACAATAGTGAGAAAGCAGGAACAACCAGCACACACAAGCTGTGGAGACTGTCAGGACTTCTGCATCTCCTTCTGCTTTTTTTCCAGGTACTGATGAACCTTCAGTCTCAATGAGAACTGGACACACAATCCTGCCACTGTTTGTCTTTTTGTACCACAGAAGGTAGCATCGCAGTGTTTCTGAAAGAAGATAGAAACTCAGTATTTTTGTCCTGAAAATTATTAATTATTTGTGGGGTTTTTTTAAAAATAAATTGTTGCTACCCAGTCTAGTGAATAACACAGAGCCAAGTCCTGCAATAAAGTTTACAACCCTCAAGGGTTCGAGCAGTAAAACTAGTTGAACATTTCCAGACCCATTGGAAAATGACCCATCTGCCAGAAGGTATGCCAGTCACAGCAGAGTGTTACATTCCTTTCACTTAGTCACAGAATCATAGAGTCACTGAGGCTGGAAGAGACCTTCAAGATCATCCAATCCAACCCCCACCTACATCACCACTAACCCACATCACCCAGCGCCACATCCAGACGCCTCTTGAACACCTCCAGGGACGGTGACTCCACCACCTCCCTGGGCAACCTGTTCCAATACCCAATCGCCCTCACAGTGAAAAAATTTTTCATAATGTCCAATCTGAATCTCCCTGCTGCAATTTAAAGCCGTTTGCTCTCGTCCTTTCACTATGGGCACGGCAGAAGAGACCAACCCCCACCTCACTACAAAAATAAACCAACTTAAACTGTCTTATAAGAGATGATGGTGGCGGTGGTCTGTCCTCTCACTTTCTTCTTTTATCCAGGTAGATACTTCTGAAACATATCCCAGCCACCACTGGGATAAAATGCCTTTCTTGGATTATTACCCACATACATATCCGTATCAGACTAAAGGCATGACCACTGATTAGAAAATTCTGTGGAAGCTTTTTAATTTGTGACCAGAAGATGATGTTAAAGCTTAAAACCTGTCCTACCAGTTTTAAGAAATAGATGAAATTTCTTTTTAGATCTAGGGGGATGGGGAACTCCCTTTCCCTTCCAATACAGCTGGTAACGCAATGACTGGTGTGTTCTCCAGAAACATAGAAGACCTAAGTTCAAAATTCCTCTGTGTCAAACCAGGGACTTGAACCTCAGGTTTCCACGACACAGGTATTTATAATCCTTCCCCTACTAGACAGGTTGCCAGTCTGATGCAAGCAGAAGTCTCCCTTCTTGGTTTTCATGAAACCTTAAAGAAGCCTTGGTTTCAGCTTACTAAAAAATGAACCTTGTTCAGTATTTCAAGTTTTGAAAGATGGAAAAAATATTTTTGATATGCATCAAGTGAAATAAAATCCACAGAATGTTCAGAGAAACAGTCTCTTCATAAATACAGAACTCATTGGTGCCATATGCTTCTCTGTATACTGATTTTTATATGTGAGGAGCAAGCTGAGGGCTCCCTAACTGCAGAGGGAAGCAGCAACACTTGTTCCTGCTCCACCATGCATTAATTTAATAAGTTGGAACTGGTCACCTATATGAAATGTAATTAAGCATCTGAATGCCACTGTTGCCACCTTCGATTGTAACTACAAAAATTAATGTGATGATGGTGACATGATGGCAAATATTATGTCTGTTAAATTCCAAAACATGAGAGGCATTCATAATGATAAACGACAGTTATGTGGCCTTCCATCTAACCACCCTGAAGTATCTGACAAAATGATGCAAAACTACCTGTTACAGGCATCGCTTCCCCCACCACTGCAACACAGCCCCAGCAGGGAGAAGGCAGCAGCCTTTAAACACCACAGACACATCAGGACAGAGGACGTTCAGTGATGTATCCAGCACGAAGCACGGAGGAACTCCAGACAAGCCAAACACACTTCTCCAAAGGCAAGTGACCTCTGGCTGAAAACCTGCTTCAGTCAGAGATTGCCACAAGCGCCCAGCACCCAGCAGGTACCACCCCTGACAACAGAATGCCCAAAGCAGAATTAGAGCTACAAGTTTCTGAGAGACCATACATTCATGTACTTGCTCGGCCAGAGGTGCTCGCCTGCGTTCCTCACCGGCAGGACCCGTGTGCTTCGGCTCGGCACCACAGCACCGCGGCACAGCCGCTGCCGAGCGCCCAAGGCCTTGGCAGCGGGGCCCGGGCCTCCCCCTCGGCACCAGCGCTGCCCTCGGCACCCTCCGAGCCGGGGCGAGGCGAGGGGAAAGCGGGGGACCCGCTGCAGCTCCGTGAGGCAGCACAGCCTCACCCCGTCGGGATGGCAGCACCGGGCCGGGCTGGGCTGTGCCCTGCGAGCTCCAGCGGCCCCGGCAGCGTCCCCAGAGGCCGCGGGCGCTCCCAGCCGGGGCGGCAGCTGCAGGCGGGCTCCCCAGGTCCCGGCTTGGGATGGAGGCGCTGGTTCCTTCACGGAGCCACCCTCGGGACTGCTGGGACCGCGGCACCAGAGAGGGCGCAGCTCCAGTACTGAACCTGTTGGGACCGCACAAACACCGNCACCGAGCACCGGCACTAATAACGGCGCCGCGGCTGCGCTCAGCCCCAGGGCCGCCTGAGCCGGGGCAGGGGAACCGCTCGGCCCTGCGCAGCGCTGTCCCGGGGAGGAGGCGGCGTTACCCCCTCAGGCTGAGACCCGCCCCGGCCGCCCCGGG